>CAEFZY010059930.1:0-18808 GCA_903066815.1 Brachyrhaphis roseni | reverse complement strand
GTTTTAGTTTTTGTACTTGCTGTTACACCAATTGCCCATTTGGGACAAATATAAATAAATCTGAATCTGAATCTGAAATATAGGGCAATAATGCAAGGAAATCTGTTAGGTGCTGCAAAAGAATTGGAGTTTTGGCCGGGAGACCAAAAATAGAGCTGCAATGGAAAGGTTTGGATCATGCCAATAATCATGTGATAGAATATTCCAGTCAAGCCAGAAAGGTGGTTCTACTAAGTGATGATGACCCACAAGTACTGAAATACAGATAACACCTTTCTGATTTATTTTAAATAAAAATTTAAAACCATATCTATTTTCTTTCACTTTGCAATGACACACTTGTTTGTGTTGATCTATCAGACGAAATCCCAATGAAAACATTTATATCTCTGGTTGTTAGGCTGCTTTTAAAACTTTAAGTAGTATGAATACATTTGCAAGAGGCTGCAGGTGTTTCCTTAATTATTTTAAAGGGGAAAAAAAATCAACATAATGAGTTACATCACTTCCAGATTTGTGTATACTTAAAATGATAAATCCAAAGAAATGGTTAATAATTTTTAAATTTATATATATTTTTTTCTTTGTTTTTATCTACCTCAGCAGAGATGAGGCCACCAGCTCAGACTCTGCATTCTGTCACTCTTCCCTTGGGCATAAGGAGCTCTCTTTAACCGATTATTCAGGCATGGAAGATGACGGCATCTCTTGTTCCCATGGCGACTACCCTTGTCGGTTTACTGAGCGGTCGGCTTGGTCCCAGCGGGTGGTTCCACACCGTGTATTTAGCCCTGCCTGCCTGCTCCAGAAGGCCCAGGTGGGGTTCTGACAACTCAGCTTTGAGACTTCGGCTAATCAGACTTTAAAAGATTAAGGACTGTTACTGTTGATTAATGTTTATGTCAGAGTGTCATGTATTTTTTACTTTTGTCCCATCAGCACAAATGTTACTCATTTAACACATTAATTTGAAACATTCTTCTCGCACACAAACAAAAGAGCTTACTTGACACAATGTTTTACTTAAGCGTAAGCAAAAGGTGGTGGTAAAGAAGTACAACATATTCGCAAGCTTTTGCATATCTCATGTATCATTATGTTTACACAGTTAAAACTGAGAGAAGCTTGGGTTTGAATCTTTTTTTTGTTTTGCTCCTATGGTTAACATAATTTGTGTTTTTTGGCAGATGGGAATCCTGAAGCTGCTGCCTCAATGCTTGGCTGCAGCCCATGCGGTTCTAGGAGTTCACCCTTTTCCCCGTCTTGACGTCCTCATTGTCCCAGCAGGGTTCTCCAGTCTTGGAATGGCCAGGTATTCACTTGTCTGTTTTTAATTAGTCAGAAATGGCAGACATTTAATGTGAGCAGGTAGTATGCTGGTATATGAGGTTGATTGTATTGATCTATATTGGTTTCCTACACAGTCATTATTTTCGAGTGAAATTGAGAAAAACTGTGTGGAAACCAGGCCAGAGTTTTATTCTTTTTCTCTCACATCTTTAGTTCTTTCTCTTGCTTCTTGTTCCTTCATTCCTTCTTTGCTTTCTGTTCTTACACCTATCCCACTCTTGTGTCTTTTGTGCCATCCTTGTCGAACCTTTTTTCTTTGTGACCTGAATTTTGTTTTTTGTGTCCTTTCTCTGTTCCTCTTATCATTCCTTCATTCTATTTTGTATTCTTCCTAACTTGCTATTCTTTTTTGTTAAATTTCTTCCATGCCCCTCATATTTCCATTTATCTTTTCCTTTATCCTTTTAAACTAAATTGTTGCTTAACTGATAAAATAGTAAACTGACAGAATTAAATGAACTGTACACTTCCTGCCAAAAGAACTGGTTAAATATCAGACAGAAATCAACTAAAACTAGTTAATGGTTATAAAATGTACATGGCTTCTCTGTTACAGGACTTTTACTCAAATCTTAATGTGGGTGTTTAAGCCTGTATGCATTGCTTATAACCCAGTTATAACTGGTTTGTATTTTTTTTGCCCCCCTTTATTCAAGTTTTATTTCACTTGCGTGATATCCATGTCACTGTTAAGTAAATATAAACTTCCAACCACCAATGTATCTGCACATGAAATTACAGACTCTGAAGCCAAGGGGAAATAAAGGTTTCCAGTAATCTTTTGCATCGTTGTTAATAGTTGTGCAGAATGAAAAGAGGCAGAGCTCCTTGACAGAAGGAGCATCTCAAAGCCAAATCTCTAAGCCTGCTTAATATGGCCACTGTGTTCCTTTAAGAACTGATAAAAAAAATTACAATTCTACTAAAGTCTTTTAAATTAATTGTGCTTTTTAAGTTATTTTGAGACTTTGGAAAAGCAGAACTTTATCTATCGAGATTGTCATATTATCCTTAAAGTTAACCTTTGTATGCATTCGGCAGACACAAGATAATGTTAGACAAGAGTTTGAATTGTGATGTTGTCGACTAATATAGATATAATCTCAAGTCCAGTATTCAGTCTCTTTTTTTTTGGCCTCCATTGATTCCTAAGGGGAATATCTGACTCATAACTGCTCAGTGCTACAGAAAGTTTACCAGCTATTAACAAAATGGTTTGCTAAATAGTGCATGGTGGTTTGTTTGCAGGGGGATTTAATGGCCTTTTTTTCTACTGAAAGCCGCTACTTTAAGCATTTGTAAACAGCTGTGATAAAAAGCAGTAAGAGTGAACCTTAACAGCTAAGTTGCTGTGTGAGTTCAGTGAGCTAAAAGATACTGAAAATGCTCTTCATCAGTGATTTGTGGAGGTGGCAATTATCCGGGTGCATTAAGTGAGACCTTTCACAGCGCATGTGCTTATTTTATCTGCTGCTGAAATATGGATTTATTTATTTATTGGCAGTTGTTCTTTAGTTTAGCAAATTATTTTTATTTTATTTAAAAAATTTTAAAACATTTTTTATTACTAGCTTCTACACTTTATTTTGCATACGATATACACATCCCAGTGCTTGTTTTAAACTTCCTTTTTGCTGAGTTTTTCCTCTAAAACTCTCCAGACACTTATTGTCACATTCATTTTCAAACCCTGTCTCACTCTGCTTAGTGAATATCCACCTCACTGAATGTCTTTCTGCATATTTCCTTTCTTAGATGTCATTTCCATTCCAACTTGCCAACGCTTCCAACTTGGTACTTCTGACATACTAAGTGTTTTTATTGACAGAACATATATCTGACATTTCACTTTTAAATTTAGGAGTCAGTGAATGTGCTATTAGATAGGTATATTTATAATGATTGTAAAAAAGTGTATCTGTTAGAAGTTGTCTTGATTTTAAGGTTTACTAACCCTGTTTTCTCGAGGCAGCATCAATATTTGGTTTTCCTGAGATTAAATTACATGCACAGATGGACTCTGTTTAGTAATTAGCTGACTTCTGGTGTCAGTTCCTGACACTGGATTATATTTACAGACATTAGAGTGAGGAAAGGTGGATTAAAATGTAGTGTCCTCCACTTAACAAGTATGCACCAACTTGGGTTGTTTTGTCTTATGAAATTATAATAAGCACCTTTAGATTTCTGGCTGAAATGTGCAAAGGTGCATTTTACCAAAAGAAACTTTATTTTCTTATTTTATTTATTGCACTATTTTTCACTATTTTTGTTTAACTTTACACTTGATATGTCCATTTGTGTTTTCCACTAGCATTGGTCCTCTCAATGCTCATTTCTGCATAACTTATTTCTGTTTAAGCTTGGCATTTTACTTCTTATTTTTCTTTGCAATTCTTTAAGCTAAAGAAAATGAACCCCGACGTTTTGTTTAGTGTGGAAGTAGTTTGGAAGCTGACCAACCGCTGTAGATGTTTCCACCCTGCTCCTTTTGTATGTTTATCCTCATCTTATCATTATTCTTTGCTTTGTTTTGCCATCTATCTTTTTTGTTTGAAAACCATCACTGCCTTTCTCATATCCCTGTCTCTTTGCCCTTCACCAATGTTGCTCTCATTTTTCCACTTTTCATCATGTTAGTAGATGAAAAGTAGACCTTCATTATATCCCATTTTCCATTCTGTTCCCTTCACTTCTATATATAACCAATAACTTCTTAATCTAGCCTCCAGCATTTGAAAAAAGGTGTCAATTTTTTCTGGAAATCATATCTTTTTTTTCAACACAACTGTTTCTGCTTGTATTTGGCCTCCATGTGGATGCAACTAAAGGCTTGTTAATCAAGATAATTTGAAAATTGATGCAAAATAAATGCCCTTGATGCCTGGCCTTTTTATTTTAAATGTTACTGATAAAGCAGTGTAATTAGAGAGGCCTATTAAACATCCCAGTGTCTGTGGTCTGCACCACAGTCTCTGTTCATTTTTTTCCCTCCATCTGCCTTTCTCTTTCTCTTATGTTGGTCTCCCTCGAGAAAAAGTGTCCCAGACAGGATATGAGCTCAGACCAGAATTTGTGATCTGCTTTTCTGACGTCATGGCTAAAAGTGGTCTTTGTCAGAGATATTTTGAACGAAAGAGGGCGAACTCGGTTACAGTCTGGGCATCGTTTTCAACCAAAATACAGTGTTTCCTTTGATCTAAGTAAACCTTTTCCCAGTGTTGCGAAAACTTGCCTCTGCTATGTTTGCTTTGAATGAACTTCAAGTGCTGACACAAGGGCTGCTGTCTGACGGATGTTTTCTTTTCCTTAGGCGGAGGGCTCCCAAGCAGTTCTCCTTCTTTCCTTAGCTCGGTAGGCTGCTTTTTGCTGCAGATGACCAAGAAGAGATTTAGGACCTTCATTAAGCTTAGCATAGCACCTTCACTGACCCCCTATAAAGCTGTTCGTGGTTCTGAGTCCAATGTGAGCTCAACTGTATCCACCCTTCAACACTGGTGGCTTAGTTCTGGATACCAGTGCACAAAACTGCAGGGCTGTGCCATGGGAAGGCTGGGAGGTCAACCGAAATTGAAGGGTAGATTAAGATGGAGATGAGAGAGGGAAATTAAGAGGGAGAAGGCAGGGTTCACAACAGGCCAGCGGATCCCCAGGATGTGGGAGAGGATGTGTGGATTATTCCCAGCAACAAAAGCCATTAGCCCCTGGAAGGACTTCAGAGGCTGGTGCTATTTAATCTAGAGATTGGGAGGTATGTGGGCCCCAATTGTTGGGATGGAGCCAAGTGCTGTTTTTCAGTGCAGTGCCCCAATGGAAACAGCAGGAATGGAGGGAGGCTTTGTGACCTGAGAGCTGCAGCAAGAAGGCACAAAGCTGTTGCAGTGTGAAACATGGAGGGAAAACAGTGGCAAAGGAAGGATAGGAGTCACAGTGGCATGAAGTTTTTATGCTGAGATACGTGAGGAAGGCGAGTAAACCGAGATTAAGAAGTCGGGTAAGGACATGTATATGTTCAAGAGCTGTGACAGAAGTGCTGTCCACCCACGAGTTGTTTTCATTCAGGCAAAGATAACTAAACTTATGCAACTTCACAAGATTGTGCAGCTAAGATCCAACCTTATGATGGAATCTAAAAGCACTAACATCTTACCTCTTTTTCCATGCTATAGTGTCATACAAATTTCACATGCCTTAAACTTTGTCATGTTCTGTGCTTTGGGGAGTTGAAAAGTGACTCAACTCCTTATAGAGCCACCATTCACTGCAATTATTTATTTTTTGTCTCTCCCTTGTTTTACACATCTAGCGAGTGAAATTTCTGCTTCTTCTTATAGCTCAGACTCAGTTAGGTAAATAAAATAAATATATATACAGTATATAAATAGCTGTTTTTTATGTCCCCCCCTTTTTATGTCCCAAATATCCTTTTGTGAACACCATTTCATTGTAGCTCTGGCTGTATGTGTGGCATTGCCGTTTTACCTGATGGTGAGCTAATCTTAAGTCCGTTGCTGCTTTCAGTAGATATCTGTTTACTCATTACTTGTCCATCTTTACGTCAACTCTGGACAGCTTTCCTGTCCCTACTGTAGCAGTGAATCCCCACATCATGATGCTGCCACCAACATGTTTCACCGGGTGTATGGTGTTTTCAAGGTGATGAACTGTTAGTATTCCTTCCACATCCTATTCTCTCTTTTTAACAGGGCTTTGTTTAGCTTTCTTTCAAAAGAGACTTTCTCCTACTGTGGGCCTCTTAATTCTTTCTCTGATTAATAGTCTGTGTTCCCTGTCTTAATAGACATGTATGGGTAGGTTGCCGTTTTGCTATACTTTATGCATTTTCAGGTTGATGACTTTACAGGGCATTGCATTAGTAAAACTTAAGAGAAAGAAATAAACAGATGGGTGGTTAAACATTGATTGGAGAGCATGAGGAAGGCTTAAAGTAAATTCTGACACAGATGGGGAATCCCTTACAGTTAAATCTACCACCAGCTTGTATAAAAAGCCCACTGTCGTGAGTAATTGAAGGACATGGGAGTGATGTGAGCCAAAAACCTAAATACCAAGAGTTTATTCAGTGTTAGTCATATTTGACCGCCCACTGTTTGATGATCATAACCAAACAGTGTATATATTTTCGTTCTGATTTGTACCATTCTTTCTTTTACTTTTATGTGCCTTAGCTCATACTCTTTCTTCCTTTTTTGAACACGTAATCTTTTAATCGCATCAAGAACACGTCATTTGGGTCCGACTGGGAGTGACAGGAAGGGCACGGCATTTCCTCTCGCTCTTTGAAGCTGACGTCTATGTGTCCCACAAGTGCAGACTGGACATGCAGGACTGATCTTAGTTCAGTAAGTACCCAAATGAAGACATGTCCAACATCCCCAAAGAGAGTGGCAGTTTCCCCCAACCAGCCGTGCAGCAGGCTTCTAAGTGGTGTGGGCGATGTGGGGTTTGTTTTTGCTTCACTGCTGATTGACAGATTCCTGTGGTTGTGTTTGTGTTGTATGAATGTGTGTACTGTTTAAATAATTGTGTAGACGTGTATTTTCTTGCAGTGGCATCATGCCAAAAGAATGCTACACAGACCATTTGTAGTTTGCCATTAACAGAGCCAGGTCAGTGTTGTTGCAGATGGCATGATGAACTCTTGTAAGTGAAAAATAAATCTCTCAGCAGAGCTGATCGATAGCTTAATTAGCAGTTTTGATACCCTTAGCAGTCATTGCTGAAGTAAAAAGAATAATAAATAAATAAATAAAACACATAACAAGGCTGTTACACTTTTCCCTTTTAAAAGCAGGATTTTCCCAAATATGGAATTTCTCATCCTGTTCTTTTGCCCCTCTTATCTCATGGGGAGGGCCAGTCTTAAAATATGGTGAGAAAAAAGGATCAGCTTGCTTAACTGCTAGTTCCACATGCAATACAGCACAACTGAGTGGCCATAAATTTGTCAGTGGCGCAGGTAAAATTATAGCTGGTATATACCTCTTGACCTCTATAAGTGGCACAAGAGGATGTTCAGCCTGACTTAAGTTGATTGCGCTGTTTGTTTATGGACTAGCAGGAAGTTACATAGACTATTGCTCCCTGTTGGGAGGAAGTAGGGAGCAGAGGAGTCAGGACCCTAGAGTATAATCCACTATTTGAGCTCTTTAGTGTGACACCTGGGCTTTTCAGGACCAGACGCGAGAGAACCATATTGTCCGAGTCAAAGAACAGTATGATGGTCCAATTGATGGTTACCAACTCAAACTCAGTATAAATTACTTATTAGTCAAATAGCCAAACTGACTGCTTCCATTAGTGTAGTATTTTTATGTTTGATTTAGTCGTTTATTCTAATAGACACATAGGATATTTTATGCATTCAAGCAGTGAAAGGAGGCTTTTTAAAGGATCTCCTGAACCCAGCCTCCGAGTCTGAGGAGTCAAGGGAAAATGAGTCCATAACCCTGGCAGAGGTCGCTGTAGATTAAAAAGCTCCCTCCCAGCAAGGGTGGACAAGCCTTGCCCTGTGTTGCTGAAAGGATGAGATGGGTTAAGACCGTGATTCTGGATAAAGGTATCTCTAATTAACTTAGACAGCACGGTGTCTGGTGGCCCCTTTACTGATAAGATGAGGAACTCCATCATCTGAGGTGAACACAGAGTGGAGCCATGGCTTCTGCTTGTCAAAAGGAATCAATTCAGGTGATTTGGGCATCTAAAAAGGATAACTGTTTAAAGAGGATTTCTGGGTGTCTCACCGTGTGTAGAACTTGGGGAAGACCCAAAACATACTGGAGGGCTTTCTGGTATTTAGAATGAACTGGAGCAGAGTGTCTGGTTTTTTTGTCCTGGACAAGTAATCTTGAGACAATACTGTATAGGGAGTTTTATATGTGTTCTAACCTTTTGGCGAGAGATTCTATGTAAGCATCTTATCTTTTGGGTAAATATCAATTTTAGAGATTTTCTGATCAAAATTTTTATTTTTTGTACCGATTAGGATAATTTAAGTTTCAACCCCCAGTTACAGTACAGTTAGGATACTGCAGTATCCACTTTTCCTGACAGTCACACATATTTTATCCCATTCAAAATTTCTGCACAGCAGCTTTAATACTCCACTAAAAATGGGGTTAATGAGGTTGACATGTGTGTCAGCTGCTCATTAACACCAATGTTATTTGCTGTGCTCTAAGGATGATTTTGTCCAGCTCACAAGTTAGAGAGGCCTTTTTATTTTTAAATCTTTTTAAATCCTATTATTTTCTTGTATGCACACTTCTGTCCTTTATGGTAAGCACATACTTATTCAATCATTGCTTATCAATTAAGTTGTTAGCATTAAAATCACTGATCACAAGTGGGAGAGGGGAGAAGAGGGAGTGCAATACTTTTTTCCACATGATGATCAAGATTAAGTAAAAGAATCACTCCTGCAAATTCAGCAACTGCTCGTTAAGATCTTTAACAAAAGAGCAACATTTTCTGCTTGTTACCACCTCTTGACAAGCTGCAGATTAAAATGAAATCTTAGCTCGTTGTTACAACCTGACCTAAATGCTGTTGTCTTTGACCTCCACATTACTTTGTGCAGCTCATTTTTTGTTTTTATTTTAAAATTCCTCATTTGCTCATATCTGTCCTTCTTTACCCTGTTGTCTCTGTGGATATCGTCTTTTTTTGCTCTCTTCTCCAGTTTGATCTGTAGAGTAACCCTAGAAGTGTGTGACACAGACCGGCTCTTTCAGGAGGCTGTCGAGGAGTTCAGGGAAGGGAGGGCAGCATCCAGGAGGTTGAATTCTTTTGGCACAGAGGACATAGCTGTTAATCAAACAGTCAAGAATAAGGGGTTTCCTTTCTTCCCAACTTGTGTGGATCTCCCTTTTGATTATAGACACACAAAAACTCTGTAGGAGTTTTAAAAAAGGACAGTAAGTGCATGGTTGCACCTGAACAGAAGGCCTGCGAGTATTCTGTGTGTGCTTTTAAAATGATTGCAAGTAGTTAATATTTTTAGTTTACCTTGTTTTTTTCTGTACTGTTGTTCTGCTCTCTTCCTGTAGACAGCACACAGGAAAGCTCCTAACCCCACAAGGAGAGGCTGCTGCTATCCATTTCGTTTTGCTTCCTTGCTCCTTTTTTTTCCCGTTGGTGGGACCGTTCTCTGAACACTTAATGAAGATAGCAGGAGAGCTTTTGGAAGTGTTTTCTTATTGCGGCAGCATTCCTTTCCAGTTATCTCAGGCTTCGCCTTTCTCTGCCCGTCTGCAGTGTAAGTTTACCTGTGTCCCTATCATTTCCCCTCCCAATGGAAAGAGCACTCATTACATTGTGAAGGGGTAGTTTTTGTAATGAATGCAATTCTCACTTGTTTTAATTTGAAAATGCTTCTATAATATACATAAAGCATCTCTATTGCAACTGTTGAGTTGTCACCAGATATTGGTGAGAGATTGATGTGTTGTTTTGAACCGATCAGAGATGAGAACATGCAGGCAACAGCTGGCGTGTACTAATACATTTAACACTAACACAGCCAGACTCTGCCATAACTCTGGATTAGAGTCACTGGAAAGACAGGCTTGTCACTGCACTCCCATTTCACTAACACAGGATACATTCTCTGAATTGATGGATAGTTCCATTGTGTGGAGTGTGGTGGAGAGGAGGAGGTGCTGCTGATCTCTGAATGCATCCAGAGGTGTGTGATAGTAAACCCTAAAGGCTGAGGGTAATTTTATTTATCTGTGAAAAGCCAGACACGTCAAATGTCCAAGGGTCATTATGTGCTGAACTGAACAAAAGGAGACATCTGAAACGAGTGCTGGGAAATGTTCACTGGACAGGTTTAGATTCTGGGGAGGAATTATGCTGACCTGTGGTTTTATTTAAATTGCAGAATTTAGCAAATAATATTTTAAACCTACAGTGGAGAATGGTGGTAGCTATTATACCCGTGATGATGATGATGATGATGACGACATAGTTTTAAGCGTAAAAATTACAACTGGTTAATTTGAGCTTTCCAGAGGTTTTCTTTTACATAAGTTTATCATTAGAAACTCATCTTAGTAATATAATGCCGTGAAAAAGTAATTGGCTAGTTTCAGATGACTCCTTTTTCTTATTTTTACACTCTTAATTGTTTAAGATCATTCAATAGATTTTGATATCAAATAAAGGTAACCAGAGTAAATACAAAATGCATTTTTCAAATGTTTATTTTTTTAGGGGTTAGCTCTGTCTAAACCAGTCTGGCCCAATTTCCCTCCAAACCCAATAACTTGTTGTTTCACCTTTGGGGGACACAACTTCTTTCAGACACATGATGAATTTGTAATGAGTCTTAAATATTGCTTTTTTTAAAAATGGCCCACTATTCTTTGTAGAACAGTTTTAATTAAGCTTTTTAAGCATTGACAACTGTCATATAATCTTCACAAGATTTAAATACAGACTTTCACAAGGCCACAACTTTTTTTTGGCATTCAGAGGGGAGTGAGTGCCCCACTATTAGATTAATTAATTTCATAATTAAACAAAAGGAACAGTTATATTTTCGCATAGGGCCACATATGTTCGTTTGGATTGCCTAACGTCTTATTAATTAACCATTTGGAAACTTTGTCTGATATCAAACTTTTGATGATCTGAGACAAACATCTAAGTCCAGAAAATAAAATACAATTTATTGATACCATCATTTGTGTATTGTATACTTATAATACATTTAAAATAAAAGCCAATTAAGAGACTGTAACCAACTATAAATTAAACCTACTGAATAATAAAATGAGTAAAAATTATTCTGGTGCCACAATTTAAAGAATTGAAGAAAAAAAAACTATATCAGAAATTAGAACTGCATTCTTGGTGTTCGTGTCTGAACCGAAATATTACATTAATTGAGATTAGATTGCGCACTGGCCTTTGTATAGACTTGATTTTTGACACTGCATCAAAATCTTCTTTGTCTTATGTTTTAACTGTTTTGCTTGATACACATATGTAACCTCAATGCATTAATACCACTGTGATAGGCTACTGGAGACAGCTGTTCAACACAAATCCGTCATACAAAAGAGCTTTATATCAATGAGTCTACATGCCATTGGAAGGGTGAGATTCTTGCAATACTTTCAGTGCTTAGCTTTTCAAAATATATGGTCTGGAATGTGTCTAGGTTTTTGTATGCCCATTTTGGTTTCAAGCCTTATAATGCCATCCCTGTCTTTTGCTTTTTTGTAGAAAGAAATAAACCAATGTCATCTTAAATACAAAACAGTTGCATTTGGGTTTTCAACATATATTTTTAATGAATTTTGGTGAAAAACAATCATAAAGCTGCTCAAATTGCACAATTAATTTGATCAAATATATTTTCAGATAAAAAGAAATCAACAGATTTTGGTTCTGGTACCTGTTTTGGCCGGTAGATTTTATATGACATTTTATTCCCCCTGACAACATTTATAACACAGCAACCCCTGTTGGTTTATAACCAAAATATATTAAAGATCTGTTGAAGTTGTATTAACCTCCCAGACCCCTCAGGTCTTTTGGTTCAAGTCTATTCTGCATACCCAGAATCAGAATCAAACTTGAAAAAACAGCATTTAGTTTTTATGGTCTACCAATCTGAAACAAACTTCGAGAAAACTGCAAAAATGCTGAAACACTGAGGTTCATTATATCAAGACTAAAGTCCTATTTTTTACAGTTGCCTTTAATTAATAACAACTAAACATCATGAAATGTAGTCTATTTTAAGAGGTAATTGTTTTTCTCTACTTTGCCTTTGGAATGCAATGTTTTGTTTTGTTTTGTTTTTTTTTTGTTGCTTTTTTTAATTTTCATTCTAATCATGTGGAGTACGTTGAATTGTCTTGTTGCTCAAAACGGGCCCTTAAATTTTGAGACTTTTAGGGTATACAAATGTTAATACTTTTGCATGGATCTGTAGCTAGCAGCTATGCCTTATGTTTTATACTTAATCTAGGATTAAGGACACCACGTTCAAATCAAGTTTGCTTGCAAACATCCCCTATTCTGTTATGTCAAAGTAAAGTCAAAATCAATCAGCTAGAGCTTAGTCTTAACCAGTCAGGTGGCATCCTGAATGCTCCATTTGAGGAGACACCTCTACTCACTGCCTAATTTCACTTCAGCCATCTTTCCATTCTGTCAAACACTTCTCATATAGAGTCACCACATTTAGACGTTGCAATTTCCATCTCCTCACTGTCCCATTCGCTCATGTTACGTAAGGGAGAGAAAATAGTCTATTTATTACCCTAAAGGCAAGAAAGTGTCTCAAATTATAATCCTGTGAAATAGATTTTGTTCAGTCCTTTTTATTAGGGGGTACAGTGGAAGCCAAAAGAGGGCTCAGAGTGCTGTATGATGAGTGATGGGGTTTGCATGCTAATGGCGGCAGTGATAGAGGAATGTGGGTTATGAGAAATAAATGCCATGTCTACGTCTCCTTTAGGCTGATTGATGAGGGGCTTGCTGTTGCCAAATCTACCCATACTGCACTGGATTAGTACTCATTAAGGCACATTCTTTTCAAATTAATCCTATTAAAATGTGTCGTATTGGGACAGTACTGGGTTTGAAATATGTCACATTTAGACTTGGTCTTTTCTCTGAAGTTTGTTTTGTCTGCTCTGTGTCACAGAGGTTTGATTGTGTTTGGTTTCCAAATTCTTGTAGTTTGCTGTAACATCTTTCACAAAAAAAAAAAAAGAATTGCATTATTTATTTTTGCTTTAATTTTACCGTGTTGAATTAAAGCAATGCCCATGGCTTTAAATATGAGCAGGTTTTGTGAATTTTAAATTTTCATGAGTTTTTTTTTTTTTCTTCAGGTCATATTTTTATATGCCTTTTGAACTAAAAGACAGCATTTTTTTGTCCCTTCTGCAGTCTTTGTGCCCCTAACTCCTATTAAAAACTATTTTTAAATATATTATCATTACCATTGCAGTATTCTTTTTTTTATTATTATTATTATTTATTTTCACCCATGGTGTTTCCTGTAAAGTCCATTATTATATTATTTCCTATTAGATGATATTTTTTAAAACTCTGTTAATCCTACCTATCAAAATATATGTGGTGGGAAATAAAATCAGATTTTCAAAAAATTAAGTTTGCACAGAGGAAAAGATTGAATTTTTTTTTTTTTGACACTGTCAGTCTTGGATATTGCCATCATAAAATTCAAGGTGCATAATGGAAATGTTCAAATGATTATTTTGCTTTCAGAAAGACTTAAATAACTAAAACTGGTGCTTCAGAAGTTACAATTCAGGAAAATTCATTAAAGGGATGGTATTATGTAAAATCAACTCAACACATTCATAGAGTGTTGCTTTGACAAATTTTTGCATGTGGATAAATCCTTCTGTATTGCTTGGCAGCCATTTGCGAGTGTCAACATCTGCTCAATTTGCTGCCTATTTACCCAAAGCTCCACCTTTAGTCTATGAGGCACGACTAAGTGTGGGGATGAGCAGAGGAGTTAAATGTCTTGACCACAGGGTCAAGACGAGGGAAGCACTGTTGCTTACTTATAAACTTTGTCACTATAATTACTGACTTTTTATGAAAAACCACCCAGTGACAAATCTAGGAACTTTTTTTTTTCTTCAGTATTTTTGGTTGACTTCTTTGGTGAGAACGCTCTGCGGATCTGTTGCAGCTCTGCTGGGTCCTGACCGAGCAGTGAATTCTCCCACGAGCACCTCTTGCTTCATGTCCCTCAGTCAGTCTGACACAGTAATCCATCCTGCTGCATACCATCACCAATAGTCAGAGCCGAGGAGACCCATTCCACTCCATGTCTACATTGCAAATGAATCACGCGTTGGTAAATCACTGTGATCAATCCTCGCCACAGCCAGACTTGGTATTCCTATTCCTGGATGCTGTAAAAGTACAGAATCTAGAGCACACAAGTAGAGAACAAAAATAAAGAATACCCAGCATAAAGAGTTAATGTTGCTTTAAATACATTTTGTGTAGCATCTTATACACAAAATGCCACCATCATTGGGACATTCCACTTGTGTGCTGTAAATGTTTCTCCAAACATCCCAGCTGACTCAAATTAAAGTAGGATTTTACACTGCAAAGCTTCCATTTCTTCAGAGTTTCTTCTTGTTTGCGCATGTCCTCTGCTATCTTTTCTGCAATTTATTTTCAGGCGCTGATGCTTTGAGGTGTGTGGGTGGGGCTGCTCTCCAGGGGCCCCTGCCTGACCCATGTTCATGTGATCAGGCCCTACATGGTGTGGCATTTGGACTGGCCCTGTGGGTCCCTGTCTGGAAGCAGGGAGCTGTTCTGCAGCCAGTCTGGAATGCCAGACATTTGAAGTCAGACTTGTTAAAAAAAAAATGAAGGGTGGTAGGAGTTTGGTCAAACCGGCTCCTGTGTCTAAAATAGCCCACAGACTCTGTCCGGGTGGGAGGGGAGTGAGACAAAGCCTATTCCCGTAAACTATGAAAGGACACTAAAACCTTTGTGTGAACAGAAAGGAATGGACGTGTTCTTTTGAGTTCTCGTTTATTATTGCTGCTTGTTACTACGTCTTGTTCTGCGAGGCACCTGAAATAACTGTGAGCGAGAAAGAAACAGAAGCTTCAAAGATGATGCAAGAACTGTAAAGTGACTTCTCTCACTTTACAGACAGAATAAGTAAATAAGATATGCTGTTATTTACCTCCCAGCAATAAGATCATAGCTTTGCCCATTTTGTTGAACAGATGATGATGATGATGATGTGTTCTTAGAAAGGCAAAGGTGCCACATATAAGAGCTGTTTTCTGGTTTGAGATGCTCAGGATCTACAGTCACGATAAGAAGAAAGTTGACCCTTTGTCTAATAATTTTACTAATCTTATAAATGTAAGATCTTACACTCATGCCTTTGATGAAAGAGCATTTGAAGAAGAAATTGATGTGAATTCTCAGTAAATTTTTGAAATTACCTTTTCAATCCACCTCAAAGTATACACACAACATAATGTAACTTTTATTTTTATCTTTACTTATACACTGCTAATTATTACAGCAGTATGAAGACTGCATCCTTATCTAAAACATGATAAGACTAATATAAATGACAGTTTCTCACATTTGAACCTTATGTTGATGAAAATTAATAATTTGTTTGAAAATAGTAAAACAGTATGTGCTCAGAGAATGCACAGAAATGCCTTTGCCACTACTCATGATACTAATTTTTATTCTTTTTCCACCAGATATTTTAGTTACTGTTTTATGATAAGTAAAAAAAGCATTCCACAAAACCTTAAGAACAGCATCTGACTGTAGGAATCACCTAGGAATCAAGGCAGTGGAATTGTGCATTCTATCAACTGATTCACACCTAGATAAAAAACACTGATTGAAGGTAAAAATGTATCTGACAACAAAATTGCTATGTTCTCTAAACAACAAAATGACAAAGGTAATATCTTGTGTAATTATGCCAGAATGGAAACACAATTAGTTCTATTTTTCCCCCCACTGTTTGTTTAAATATGCTATGTATTTTAACATAGTAGAATGACATTTGTCCAGCACATTGTTGCGTGTAGCCCTTATTATTATTATTATTATTATTATTTTTGTCAAATTATTTGTGCATTTATCTAGCCAGATGCCTTATTTTAAAAGTAAAACTAAGTTAATCTTTTAAAGAGAAAAAGTTTTGCAGCCCCCCCCTCAAAATCTACCAATTAAAATTTGTTTTTAGGAGCAGGGTATTAAAACATTAAAATTAGATTTATTTTTACTATTCAATCATTTCTTTCTGCTTTGTTGAGCTCCTCTATATTGCTTGATTTGTTGCATTTAGACATGTTAGCATCTTGCTACACATCCCAAGAGGTTGATAAATCCAAATTTCCACTTGCAGCTATTTTTTTTCATCTTTCATAGATCTAATTGCTGTTCTTCCAGGTTTTCTGTAGTGAGTGTGATTCTATTTTTAGGGAGGGGTTTGCTGTTTTTTGTGTCATCGTAATTATACAGTAATTACACCTGAGACACGTGTTCTCTGGTAGAGAGGGAAGCTTATCACTCAATGTGGAAAATGCCACAATGCCTTTGTTTACCTTTCTGTTTCTGTTCCCATCACAGTCTGTTATAGCATATTTCTTTTAACTTCTTAAAGTCCTTTGGTACTTTGCAGTCTTTAATATGATGTTCACCATATATCCGTTAGTGTTAAGCTGTGATTTACACATCCAGGACACACACTCCACTCTCATCATCTTTTTTCTTGTCCCTCTTCCTCATGGGGCTCTTTTATTGGTGTCCCAGCACTGGTCTGGGCAGGGTTGTGGATGTCATTTACAGGACTACGATAGGGCCCCTGCTGCATTATGCATGGAAGTGTCCCACTGGGGGAAAAATGGCCTACAGCCAACAACGATGGATTGAGGGATGAATAATGGATGGAGAGATGGAGCAGCAAGACACTATTGCAATCTGTTTCTTACTAAATTGAAGATTTGCCCTATCTCACACCTCTGAAGCTCAGGGCCAAATTACCTGCTGTGAGTGTGAGCTGTGAAGTAGTAATGTTTGAAAGTACAGGAGAGTTTTTATCAGTGTTATATTTTGTGTTTGAAAACCCACTGAGATTCTGCTATCAGAGGAATACCCATTGGCCATTTTTTCTCAGTTGATTTTCGTCCAGCCAGTTATTCCGTGTTTCTGGACATGTAGTTTTAGCCGTAAGATCTGTGTTGCCCTTAACAATAACTAGTGTTATGTTGAGGTCACGCAAATTGTATTTGAAATAATTCATGTTCACAGTTCACCACCACAGCATTTTGAGGCAGAAAACGTAAATGGTATCAGGCTTACTGCTCTTATTACCAACTGTGGGCGACCATCCCTGGACCCAGAGATCAGAGAATGAGCCATACAGATTTAAGTATAGCCATTCCCACTTAAATGTAAAATGAAAAAAAAAATAGACAACTCCAATAAGACTTGTAAAAATGAAACCATATATAAAGGGAAAAATAGAGTGAATTACATAACTTTAGTTGTTTTGGGAGTTAATTGTACCTGATTTAAAATGTAAAATAAAATGTCTTGTTACAATTGAACAACAATCATTCATCTTATCATGGAGCACTCTGTGCGTCATGAAGTTTTATAAACCTGGTGACTGCAACCAGCGAGCTGCTGTGCATATTTTGTTGCTGTGGAGCTCATGCAGCTAAAATCTTTAGTGTCTTTGCACTGATCCTGTGAATTTATTGACCCTGAGCTCTATAAACTCACACATTGCTTATTCTTTACTTCTCTTTGATGCATATTCAGTTTCTACAGAGTTCTGATGCACAAGTGTCATATAGGTGAATCTGAGTTAAAGTCTGAATAAAAACATTTACTGAATGGATCTGTAATGTTTCTTAGGCTTCTGCAAACCTGTTTTTATCTTGTTGTAAATCTGCTAAACTCTATTACTTTGTGTCTATCGTATTTTTACATGGAAGATAACTGGATGTTATCTTCCATTCAGTTATCTTGAAACCCTCAATGTGTCATTGAGGGTTTTAATTTTAAATGCACTAAAACACAAATTAAAGAAGCAAATGAAATCACAAAAATCTAATTCATAAATACAGACATGGGTAGTTGTAACAAAAAGTATTCCAACCTTTGACCTCTGGTAAGCCTTCTCAGAGAATCTAGTCCAAATATTAAATAGTAATAATAAATAATTGCATTAATTAAGATATATGTTCATAATTAAGACATAAATTCTTCTATAGATATATTATCTGGATATTTAATAAAATACATTTGCATTGCAGATTCATTAACTCAATATTTTTTTCTTATTGAGACAATATTTTCAGGTATATTTGCATATAGTCTTCAAAAGAAAAAAAATATTTTTAAATATTTTAGTGCATTATATAAAAACAGAAATACGAAAATAAATACAGAGTGGTGTTAATTTGTTGAAATTATGCATATGATCGTTTAATCAAAGTTTCATTTAAATAAAGAGTTCACAATGTATACAGTTTTAAAACACAACATTAGAAGTTGATGTATGCCTTAAGGCTCAGAAAGCAAATGCGAAGTGGAGAAGCAGCGATACAAAAAGTAAACAAGCTGCTGTCAGCAACAGAGTTGCAATATCAGAAAACTCAAGCTTTATTTAAAGATTGCTTCAGTCACAGCTCTCAAGGTCACCACGTATTTGTTCTGAAACTCTGAGTGAGCCTTAATGTGTGTGCAGTATAGGCATACCGACTGACACCAAGACAATGATTTGAACTGGCAGTTACATTTTAAACATACTGACACCCTTCAGCTGCCATTGGCTGCTGCCCAAACATTTAAGCTCAAAAATGGCATGCAGACCTCTGACTGATTATTGGATGTTTGCAAAACCTCCAACATGTATGTATAT
>CAEFZY010059922.1:0-17272 GCA_903066815.1 Brachyrhaphis roseni | reverse complement strand
TATATATATATATATATATATATATAAAACATATGGAATCCATTCCAACTGGAGTTCCTCTCTGATCACAGGTCACACTCCGCTGACAATAACATCTCTTCCACAGTACTCCGCATCTCTGTTATTTAATTAAAGGATGAATATATTTAGTTTGTTTTGTTTGATGTCTTTTGGTTTTACAGCCAAGAAAGAAAGAAAAGAAAAAGACTTTACATTTGCTCTCACCGTCACAGGTGGTGTTGGATTGAACGATGGGTTTGTTATGGAAATGTAGAAACCCGCCGCCTTTGAGCACTTCATCAAGAGGAACACGCAAAAGCAAAATTGTTACCATAATGCCGGCGTCAGGATGCAACAGGATGGAGAGACTGTGGCTGCGATGAGCGTCAGGGAACAAGAAAAGCTGCTTTGATGGACACATAAATCCAGACATTTACATACTATATGTATAAGATTTATGAACTTCTTGTCACTGTTGGACAGTTAGTTATTTATTTGTTCCTTACATTCATTTGCAGTTCAAAATGAATATGTCACATGTTGACATAAGCAAAAGTTGTCAATAAAAAGGAGTTTGAAGAAAGAAATCTTGTATCTTAAATCTCTCAGGAGTAAGATAAAAGTCCTGGAGTTTGATCTGTCTCTCACGGTTGATCACAAGGTCATCAACATCGACCAGATCATCTGCTAGGAATCTCTCTATTGCTAAATGTCATGTTTTTTTTGTTTTTTTTTAATTTATTTACATCCAGCCATGATTCTATGCCACTCAACTCATTTTAACTACATCCAACACCTTTGTCAAATTTTCATCAGAATAGAAAAAGCTGGTGTCAACTTCAAAGAGAATACTCTGAATATGTTTAGGAACGAGACCTACTGTGGATCACTGATGTATTAAATGAAAAGTTTTGGTCCAATGACTGACCCCTGAGATACCCCACAGTTTATATAATGTAAGTCAAATCTGACATTGTTTATCTGTACAAAGTTTTTCTTTTTTAGAATATTCAGCATGATATAATTATTTCTATTTCCTAAATTCCAGAATACAGAAAGATTTTCCTTACAAGGCCTAACATTAAACCACATGTGATTTGAAAGACTTATGGAAAATATTGAATATAGCATAAAAGTGGAAGTATTTTTTGCAAATCATCTCAATGAAACAGCAATTGTATATAGATCCATTACAAATAGAGTAAAAAGCTTTTATTTATTTATCCATTTTAATGATTATGGCTTACAGGTAAAGAAAGCCCAAAATATCACAATAAAAACAGATATTTTAAGCTAACACGATTAGCCCATAGCATAACATGTATTAAAATGCAAGTTAAACTTACATTGGTGTGGGGGTGCACTTTAATGTGTGTTATACCTCTTGTGTTCATAATGTGTATAATTTATGCTTTCAAGAATGTAATATTTGAGTCTTTAATATGTTTTTATTTAGCTACAAATGTTTCATGACAACTTCCACCTCCAACCTGTTCTAATTTTCTTGCGCTGACAGTTGCAGTTGAGCCTTGAACACAACGTGTGGGCAAGGTGTGTAAATAGGACGCGTGTAATTATAAAACCAAAGCAGAAGCATATTCATAATTTTAGTTGACTGTAGTGTGATAGCAGCACCAGGCACACATCTGGTCTTATAATTGTTTAGCTGCTTACTGGCTTTGAATATGTCTCTTCTCCGTTACATTCTTGCTGAAATCTAAATTTCAGCTGCTCTGCAGTCTGTGGCTGTGATTTTGATTTAATTTCTTATTTAATAGAAACACAGGAAATTGTGTTTTTTCAACATTAGCAGAACATAGACAAAGACTTGTGCACATTTGTAATGGAAACAGAGCTACAGACTAAAGTGCTAAATAAGATGAAAATTGAATTAATGAATAAAACATCAGAATTTGAAACAAATGTTTACATACATGTATATATATTTTAAAAACCATACATCTGTTTCTTTTCACCTCTTATGTGCTGCTTTGTATTTGTCTCCCTCAGATAGAACTGCAGCCTGTGGAGGTTTTGTTCCTCAGGCCTGCTCTGGTCTCTGGGAGCTGAAGCGTTGTGTTCTGTAATGGAGCCGTGCAGTGATATGCAGCTCCATGCAGGCATGGCCTCATCTATTGTCATTGCCTCGACTCAACTTAGACCGTCTCACTGCTGTCAAATTACCTGAAGTTTCATTTCTGTTGTTTTGGGCCAATCGATAAGCCAGACCAGCCTTTCCAAACAGATTACCACTTTATAGTTGACCACAAATTTATGCTGAAGTGTTGGGCCTCAGACTGTTAGTGAAACATATTACACAAATTAAAATATTGACATTAGATAAAGAGCCAAGCTCGAGGCACCCTTTAATTATTACAATCCATCTTCTAGAGCAACACAAATTCACAGCAAATCCTCCTAAAGAAGAAGACAAGTCAGAGGAACGGTGCAGTCAGCCGGCTTTTCCTCTGGCTGAATGAATAAATGCATGGTGACTAGACATCATCACAGATAAAATACACTAAAATCCCCCAGTAAGCATTCGATAGCTTAATGAATACGTAGATGTGGGATTTCGGATTTATTGTGAGAATTGGCAGCGTATTGTCAAAGGACTTAAATATCCTGTGAGTTTTACTGGAAAGAACTCAACTTCTACAAAGTCAGATCAAACTAAAGATCAGACTTTTCTTCTTTTATGCCTTGATGTGAAAGGACATTCTGACCTTTAAAATTCAATGAAATTAAGTTGATGATACTTCTGTTGTGGCTTCACTGACTCATCATTCGGTTAGTATGCTTCAATAACAGTTCAAATAAGCATTTCCAATCTCCTTTGGAATGGTAAAAATTAAAAAAGAGCCGAGGTTGTGGAGTTTTTCCATGCAGCGGTATTTCTCTTATGATACAAAATCAATAGAGCCATCACATTTAAAATTTTGTTAAATGTAAATTTTGTTAAGAATTGAGACAATTTGTAAAATAAAACAGTGGCACAGTTGGTAGCACTGTTGACTTGCAGCAAGAAGGTCCTGGGTTTGATTCCCAGCCCAGGGTCTTTCTACACAGAGTTTGCATGTTCTCCCTGTGCATGATGGGTTTTGTCCGGGTACTCCAGCTTCCTCCCACAGTCCAAAAACATAACTGTTAGGTTAATTGGTCTCTCTAAATTCTCCCTTGGTATGAGTGTGTGTGCATGGTTGTTTGTCCTGTCTGTCTCTGTGTTGCCCTGTGACAGACTGGCGACCTGTCCAAGGTGAACCCCGCCTCTCGCCCAGAACATTAGCTGAAGATAGACACCAGCACCTCCCGACCCCACTAGGGACAAAGGTGCCAGATTTATGTGGTGTTAGATGAAAATATCAAAGTTTGCCAGAGATGTGTTCATCCGACCACTGTCCACAGTTTCACAATGTTTTCTCCTTATCTGTCAGATCCTTTAAGGTCATTTCCTACTCAGTCTGTATAGCTACTAACGTTGTGTATTGCTCGCGGGTTTACTGACAAGTCTTTTGGTAACAAACGCCCTTCTGGCAACCTGCCCTGGTCTGTCAAATCCTTTTATGTTCTTGACATATATGGCTGTGCTTGATAGAAATTAAAACAGATTCCATTTTTTCTTAACTGGCATCTTTAACCGTGAAGTGCCAGACTTTCATTGTCTTACACTCAGCCCTACAAGCACTGCCTGAAGGACTTCGATTGACTTCAGACTCCAGAATCTGATGATGACAATGTGTTCCAGGCGCTCCCTGCATTGACCAATCACATAGAAATCCCTGAAAAGCCAGAGGTTATGCCCTCTACACTGCCTGCTGTTGGATTGGGTTAGGTAAAGTGAGTATTCATGATTATATGTCATTTTTACTCAGCTTAGAGCAAACAACTGCTCTAAGAAGTCACCTGTTTGGGACAGAGTCCACCTGTGTGTTCTGTAATATCAATGAAATTTCAGTTGTCTAGTGAAGTATTTAAAGGCTTGTTAGGGTGAATTCACACCAGGCCTGTTTAGTCCACCTTAACCCAAATCTAGTTCATTTGTCTAGAAAGCCCAGTTCGTTTGGGGAGGTGTGAATGCGTAATCAAACTCTGAGGACCAAAACAGCAAGCTCTAGTCCTCGCACAAACCTAGGTCTCTGTTCTCTGGTGCAGTTTGAATGCATATGTGATTGCCAAGGGGACTACACCACAGGGCATTCTGGGTAAATACAATGAAAACAAGGTCTAGTACCAGCAGGAGAAATGGCTCGTGCCTTTTGCCAAAGTCGATCGTAGAATTGCTCAAATCGGACACCACTCCATTACTGTTTTCATTGAAGAAGGACGTGTTGCTCAGTGTCTCCTTCAGAGGTTTTTGTGTCATTAAATTCAGTGTTTCTTGGTGCAGCGCCCTACATGCAAAGAGGTAAACAGGTTTTTCAAAGGTGTAAAATGTAAGAAATGTTGCAATTTGGTCCCTAATTGAACCGAGTCTATTTCACTGTCAGGTGTGAACATTAAACATTGAACATTTTTTTAGAACATTAAAGAACAATCAGCACCATGAAAACCAGCAGAAAGATCAAGGAGGAAGTTTTGGAGAAGTTTAAAGCAGAAATTGGTAATAACTTCAAACATCTACTATATGTCATTTAAGAGTTATACAGACTAAAACTTGGCCTTCCACCTTAACTGACAAACCAGAAACGGAGAGAATAAATCAGAGAAGTACTGCAGAGGCTCATGGTACCTCTGGTGGAGCTGCAGAGATCAAAAACACAGAGGGGACAATCTGTCAACTAAATGGCTATTAAGTGTGCACTCTACAAAGCTGGCCATTATGGAGGAGTGGTGAGAAGAAAGCCACTGTTGACAGAAGGATATAAGAGCTTCTATTTGCAGTTTACCACAATAAAGTTGGGGACACAGCAAACATATGAAAGAAGGTGCTTTGTCAGACGATACAACCAGAACTACAAAGTTCAGACGAAATTTAGTATTTAAACATGGAAATCTGGTAGAAACATTCCCCAAAGACTAGAAATGGAAAGTCTGCAAGGGGTCTTTCCATTATTATGTTCCAATTAAATAAGAAATGCGATGAAAATCACATGTGAATATGTTTGTTCATGTAATAAGTAATTAAAAACAATGCCTGGTCACCATCCTCCAACTACTTCCTGTTGTCGTCTTCGTCATGGCTTGTACCAGTGGCAGCATCTGGTTGTTCATCATGTGACGAGTGATGTGGAAAAAATTATTCTATTTCAGTTTTATTAAATAAATTCATTTTGATATTACTGAAAAATCACCCCATCCTAAAACATTTACGTGTTTCCATAAAGCCAATTTATTTTTGAAATGTCTAGTGCAATTATGAGGTCCATGGAAGTGCAGCTACAGAGTCCTAAATACTGGGTTTTCTTTGGCAGTTTTGATTAAATTTCATGTAATTTTCTGTTTTAAATGTGCTTTTATATTTTATTTTATTTTTATTTTTAGCTTTATTCTAACATCTGAAAGAGTAGAGGACAGAAAGGAGGAAAACGTGTATTCAATAAATGGTTCATGGTCCAAGCTCTTTATTGCTCATGAACTATCTTGACGTTCTATAATATCTGAAATTTTATGTGAAATAAACCATCCAAAGGCAGCACAACTATATGAGCTTGCACTTGTGAACTGATGTAATGGTGTTGGAAACATACGATACATCATCTTGTCCTTACAGTTCCCTCCTGAGTAAGGTCTTCCTTTGGAAGCACCCAAACTACCCATAAGTCACTCAGGTAATCTAGTTGCAGATTAGAGAAAGCATAAAGTGAAGGCAGAGGAGCATAAAACAGCCACTGAGGGGGTATGTGATAGGGAGACAGTGAAATATGGAGTGTCTGAACATGGATGTTGGCCTTTCATATTTTAATGAGGAGTCTAATGATGTTCAGTGGCAGCTACACAAGAACTAGCCAAGGGGCATTGAAAGGGAATACTGCTAACTCTTCCTGACGTTCCCTGTAACAAAATATAACATTTTCAGTGAAAAAAAAAAATTCTAATCAATTTTGATGTTCTTAAACACAACTGAATGAGGTTTTCCAAGATTTAGATTCAATGATTGTGTGTGATTCTCATTTAGACATTTTAAATAAAGTTGAAAACAGATCTTCTCATTGTACACAAAAAAGACAAAATCTCTTTTTCCACCAATTCCTGAAATCGTATTAGAGTTAGACAGTAAGTTGCTTCTTCTAAATTTATTTCCCAAATGTCAGAATACCGAGCCAGAGCGTGAAGTGTCAAAATGTAAAAAAAACTAAAAGGGGTTTGAATACTTTTGCTGAGTACTGTTTCAAATCTCAAATCTTTTGAAGAAAAAGATGAATATTTCCTTTTAAATGTATTTAACCATGTGCTCAGATTTCTATAATGCTAACTGATCTCATTATCTCCTGGATTCTAACGTCTTCATACTGAGAATGTAATTCCTGCTGCCGCCTTTAGAGGCTGCTGTCTGATCTTCAACCATTTCTGGTTGCTGTTTATTGTTTGGGCAGATCAAAAGGAGAGCTCTGGGGTATTTTCTGCGCCAGGTCACTCTCCAGCATAGTTAATGATGAAAAATGTGTTGTTGTTGTTCAGTATTCACCCTATAACCTCTTCAGAAAATTGCTCACCTATTGCCATTCAAACTTCTGATCTATCTCTGCTGGAAAGTAAAGATAAAAACTTTTACAATTTTTAATCTCCCAAAGTTACCACATTTTCCACCCAAGCACCAAGTGGAGCACTTAGAAAGTTGTGTGGACAATGATTGAAAATAGAAAAGAGGTTGGAAAAACATCAATGGTCTCTCGACAATCTTATTATTTTGTGGGTGGGATCAATTTTGTCCTACTGACATGTTTGAATATCAGAATATTTTCTTCTTAACTGGAGCGCTGAATTGACTCCAGGCACACGCCTTCCAAAAAGTTTAACTTGTGCCCCATCATTGTACAGAAAATTATCCCTAAAGTCTTCAAGATGTTTTTCGGCAATTATGATGATGAGAATATTTGCTCATCTGTGGTTTTCGCCCTGGGTCTCTGCCATGGATGCCACTTCTGCCCAGTTACTTTTCTATTGCTGATTCATGAACACTGACCTTAATAGTCATTTTCCACTAGTTTCTACTCAGGTTGGCTTGACTTGGTTATACACAGAGCCAAAAATAGAGGCACAGTGGAGTACATTTCTGTTCAACAGGTCAGCATTGTGTGTGCAAGTCGTACAAGGAAATGGAAAAAAAAAAACATTGTAAAAGTCAATGAAAAGGGTCTTTTATCCCCCGCCCTTTTACTTTTCTAAGAGGGTCATCAATGTTGCAGTTTTGCCCTTCATACGGTACAAATTACAAGAGTCCATATATGTAACCACTGTTGAGGGTACAATTACAGTATTTTTGAGGATACACCCCCAGTGACTACCCTATGCAGCATTTAAGGCAAAATTATTCTTACTGTTATTCTGAGTGTTACGGTTTTTCACTAGAAACTGTTACGTGGTGCCTGCCTAGCTAATTCAACCTGCTCCTGGGTACATGTCAGACGGAAGGACGTGGTGGTGGGTTTGAGTTCCATACTCATGAGCCACAGCATTTCAATTATCTGCTTCCTCACGGTGCTGGTAGTTTGCTGCACTCTCTCTTCTCCAGCTGAAACATGGGAGCAGCACTTCCTACAGGATAACAAATTGCTGGGACTAATTTAGAACAAGGACAGTGCCCCTGTTCCTGGCCAGCTTCTAGCAGTCCATTAGAAGGAGACGTGGCAGGGGAAGTCCTGCTCTGTTGACAGCTGTAACAGGAAGAATTAACAATGGACCATCAGACACCAAAGGCTTTAAGCAGACGACAGATTTGCTGCTCTGCTTCTGGTCCCCTGGATCTCTGATGATCCCGATAACCTCTTGCCTGCACACAAAGACTGAAACTAATTCTGAAAGCAAAGAGCTACAGGAGGGACGGATGCTGGTGACACAGCTCCAAAATCTGATCATGGCAAATAGTCAGTAAAAGCATTAGCAACAAGATAAGCGAGGTGCAGGCTAACTGCTTCGCAAATGATATAATCTCTGACATAATGGAAAGAGTTTTCCGCCCGCAGAGACCAATGAAACAGGAATCAGAGGAGGTGTGGTGAGTCATCCCGATCCATGCTGTTGGATTTATCCGACTTTTCTGTTCTTAAAGCGCAGAGGAGATTTTATTGGACTAATAGGGATACGCAGTTCTACCTAAACTTTTTTAACCAACACACAAAACACATTTACAGTACTTTCTACAAAATCAGAACAAAATGTCACTTTTAACCACTTATTGTCCAAATCAATAAAAAACAATAAAATCAAAGAAAAAATGTCAGCAGAGCAATCTCACCATGTACAGAAGCTAGAGGTCATTAGCTGCATGTTTTCCCCTTCTCCTTCCACCCACTGTTCCACAATAATACTGGTGCTAAAGTATTCTTTAGCACCAGTAAAGAATACTGGTGCTAAAGAATAGCACCAGTAAACAAAAAGTATTTTTTGAACTAGTAGGTAGTTCTGAATCCAACAGAGAGTTATCTCCAACTGGTGGCAGGTGCATAAACAAAGACAATAATGTAAGACCAAGAAGGAAAAAAATTCAGAAGTTGGTTTGTGCCTCACTAGTCGCAAACCAGAGGAGTTGATAACCTCCCAAAGGCGTTCAGAGGAGAATCAGCTGGATGCTGTCTGGTTAAACGGAGCATGTCTGCTTCCATCAACAAGTAGTACGACGAGCATCTTCTCCTCTGGTTGAGCTTCTGGTAGAGGATATTGCGTGGGAGATGACTTTTCCCTTGGTACAGCAGTCCATGTGAGGGTCAGCGGCTGAGAGAAGCTATCTTCATCTTCAATGAATAAAATATGGAGGCTGAATTGAGGCCTTCCACTGGCAGAGGAGGGAAATAATGAAAAGACCTTGGTTACTGCCGCAGAGTTTTTGCTAATATTTTGAATTTGAAAGCCCTTTGAGAATTGCTGCCGCACAGCATTTTCTTACCCTTTATTGCATTACATTCTCTTTTATTGATCCTGTAAAACAACTTGAGCTCCTTGACCTCATTTCACAAACAGATGCTGTGACATTGCGCAGGCAAATTAAAATTCAAATCAATCTCTTAGGTACAAAAAAAAGAACGAAAAAGGTAAAGAGAGTGGGACACCTCAAGAGTAAAAGGAGTCATCTTCCCCTGTGGAATTTTAATGAAGTGAATTCACTGTGTCTTCCCACGGCGTGATGAGGAAGTTTATCAGCAAACCAAGTCAAATGACAGAGAAGGAGGAGGCCTGTCATCGGCAGGAGCAGGGGAAAAGAACTGCTAAAGAAATTATGATTTGGAGTTTACTAATCTCTTCAAAGATACCAGTTACAAAGGAGGGAATCCATGGCAGTAATAATTCATAAGGAGAAACAAAATCATCACACCTGAGAAATGGAGCAAAACCAGAAAATATGACCAAATGCTTGGGACTCCAACTTAAACAGAAACTTGAAATATTGTTGCCTCCGGAGGTTACACTGGACATTTTTTGTTGTCCATCATTTTAACAGATGCAGTCAAAAAAAAAATCTGTCATAATGTAGTTTTATCCATCAGTTTTTAGATAACAGTGACATATCCAATTGCATGTAATTTTAAGTAGGTCTAATTAATGAAGTTGAACAGGGAATCCATAACGTGCCATCACACATGCATGTAACGTTTTCTCCACAATGACAAAATCCCTATGAAGACATGCAAACAATAAATGAAATAAACTTAAATTATGAACGTAGACATGAATAGCATGTCTATGTGTGTAATCAAATGTCTCCTCGTTTTAATGCTAATCTAGAGGCTTAATTCTGCAGACCAAAAGTACAAGTTGCCACTTGAGACAAAGTTTTGAAATCAGGGAACATTTCTACAATTAAAGCTATCAGAAGGTGGAAAGACTCTAAACGAGGGGCAGTAGGAGGAAAAGCCGTAGAATGCTCCCTTTTCTTACAGTTATAAAATTATGGTTTAAATTCCAACAACCTTCTCTCTCACATGGCAATGGGACTTTTTGGAAGGGATTTAAACCCACGTTGCCCATGATCTGCATATTGTTGTATGAATATATTTGAACTCAGGTCTAGTGTATAAGTGCTTTGGGTGGTATGACTCACTAGAAAAGGTTCAGCCCATATATCATGTAGGTAAAAGTAAACATTTAGCATTATGCACAAAAGAATGGAAAAAAGTTCTGGGCAGAAAGCAACATGTTTATTGACCATGGTTTTTAAAAAAAAAACATGGATCTAAAGCAGATGTTAAAATCAGTGGATTGTGTACATGTTTACAGAGTTTTCAAATAAAGTGAGAAAAATAGACTAATGTGCTTTATCCAATCAAACGTTGCAAGCGGGTACAGAATATAAATTATTCCTATTAAAAGAGGCGACGGTTTAAGTCAAAGCTGTATTTCATGGGTCTCTTTGGGTGCACTGACATTCAGGCGGCTCAAACCACAAACTCAAACCAACGGAGCTCCCACCAAAAAAACACAAACACATTCCAGGGATGTTAATGGTGTCTTATCAGGGACGTCACTTCTGGGGTTTTTTGTGATTCGTTTAAAGATATAGAGACGTAGAGTCCCTTAAATTTACTTTTTCCATCACTGGAAGTTAAAGAACTTTTTTTTTTCTCATTTCTCTAAACTGATGACACTATGATTATAAATATTATATTGAATACGGCTCTAAATATTGAACACCAGGACTTACAGGCATAGTTAATCTATAACTTTATTAGCCAATGTTGGAAAATAAAAGGAAAATAAAATAGTAACCCTAACTCTGACCCTAACCCCACACACACAAAAGACGTTTTAGAGTGACCTAGTCAAAGCATCTCTATACTGACAGAGATGCTGTGCATGACCTCAAATAAAACATCTTGTTTAGACAGAAGCAACCTCCCTTCTGGCTAAATGTGAGTAATTCTGCTCAGAAGGCTGAGCCCGGTTTCATCTACAGTGATGTCAAAGATTCATTGTCAAATGTAACAACAGCTTGATGGCAGTTGTCCTTTTACGAAAAAGGACAACTAAAATCTTTCTAAAAGGCTTTTATTTGTAAATTATGAGCTGCCTAAAAGGCCCAGCTTTCCATGGTTAATATTCATTTTATGGATCTGGGTATTTGGAGGCAGCAGAGAGTTTCTTTGTTGAGCATTTTTATTTTACCTTTCCGGTGTTCTTTTGCAACTATCTTGGCTTCTGCTTAGTGTGGAAAAAACCCAACAGGTGATAGCTCTGATAAAAACTCTTATCACTGTGTGGCTGTGTGGTTTTGCTGCTTCAAGCACTGCAGGCGTCTGGTGTATGAAAGAACTGATGAGATGAGCTGATTGCCAAGCTATATTAGAGTTGTGTACCACATAAATCTAAGTCTGAGATGACAGACTGTGATGTCAAAGATTCATTGTCAAATGTAACAACAGCTTGATGGCAGTTGTCCTTTTTCGTAAAAGGACAACTGGTGTCTTTACAGTAAAATCAAACAATAAGAATCTGGGCTCTCTGCTCTGTTCGGCCAGACTGACACAAACTCATGTACCTTTTGGACCTCACCCAGATCACCCCAATATTTTTGTTACCTAAAATTATGTTCTTCTTTACATCCTGATCATAACTGACCAGCACAAACACAAATAATTCACCTAAAATAGAACTAGAATTCATCAAAGATTGCTTATTAAGTGTTTTTAAAAATAAAAAAAAGCAGACATTAAATATTTGCTGAATATTTCTTTATCACTCAATTTTTTGAGTGATAAAGATAGACAAGACCAAAGATACAATTTTATTTTTCAGATGCAATAATTAAACAATAAGACTGATTAGAATCACTTCCATATCACACGCTGCTGGACAACACACCTGAGTGTGGTCTCTCTCAGAGTGTATTCACCGTTGTGTACTTAACAGTACCAACAAGAAACACCAGCTGTGCCTGGTGGAATCTCTCTAATTGCTGTTGTGCAATGTCTCTGGAATGAAAAGCCTGATTAACAATTCTCAGGCTGTAATTTCTAATATTCACCCTTTAATCAATAGAACTGATTATGTGATAGAATTCCAAATGGCAAACAGCTTGATCTGGAGTATTTTGTTTTCTCCAGGGATTTAAAATAGAAACACATTTTAGCGCTTGCAGGTCCCAGTTGACGGGGAGCAAAATGAACAAGTTATTCTTTTAGTTAAATGAGCAGATGATAGAAAATACAGCCGGTAAAACAAAGCAGAGACTCATAACACTTAACAAGTCTATATTAGAGGCCATTTAAAGCACATTCCTAATTATTGCCATCTGGATTTTTAAAATCAGTTAAGTCATTTTGGCCTGGGAAGTGTTGCCTCTGCAACAGGGAAAATGCAGTTCAATAATCTTTCAACACCAGTTCAGTGTTGCACAGATTTATGCTGCGAATAACTCGCTCAATTGTTAATATTGAAATCAACACAGTTGTATTTAGCAACAATAGAGATGTCACGCACTTCAAGAGCAGCGTTAAAGAAACCTTGCTTATGACAGTGGTAGAAATCATATGATGTAAATTCAGGTAAAGTGGGTGATTTGATCAAATTAACAAACACGTCAGGACTGATAAGGTATGTGTCGGGTCCTAAAATAGCTATTTCCAACCTTTGTAAACTAGGGTGACCATATTTTCATTTGGGAAAACCAGGACACCTTGGAGCTGGGGGGATCTGAAAAGGAGGACCCTTTTATTTTTTGTTGGGGGGGGACGACACCTTTTTCTTTTGTTGGCGGGCGGGGGGGGGGGAGACTGTTATGTTTTGTTTGCCGGGGGGGGAGACGACACCTTTTTCTTTTGTTGGCGGGGGGTGACACTGTTATGTTTTGTTAGCAGGGGGGACGGATATACCGTATAATTTCTAAAAACCAGGACATTTCCTCACTTTCTGAAAAAAACCTGGGACGCCCGGGACAGGACGTGAAATACGGACATGTCCCGGGAAATACGGACGTTTGGTCACCCTATGTAAACACCACCGCCTGTGAACCCCAACTAGTAGTGCTACTTCCAGAAACCAATAGCACGACTACAAAAAAGCCGGAGCAAAAACAACTTCAGAAAACAATAGCAGTCGCTCTGTTCGATACTCCCGTTTCTGACTTCCGATATCCGTCATGGCGCCTCAATGTGATTGGGTGACGTAGCTGCAAAGGGTCAATAAAGATGTAAAAGAAGCTCAATGGTTACCAAAGGTTCTGCAACCTAATCATACTGGTGCAAGATGGCTGCAGTTTCTCCCAGTAGTGAACAGAAGTGCATCAACTTTTCATTGGGTGAACACCCAGACACAAGGCAATCACTGATGGATGATACTCATTCTAGAAGTTAGCTTTGAATTGATGTGTTGACTAGCGCTGAACTATGGGCAGGGAAATCCACATGAAACCCTTGCAAGTACAAGAAGCAGGTTATGTTCAGAGGTGGCTGTCCCACACAGAAAGGCCTGGATGAACCAAGATCCAAATCTGCAATCTGTTTGCCGTGAGGTGACTGAACAAACTAACCCCTTCCACCGCCCATTACCACAAAAACACCCCTTGTGTTCCTAATTATGGAGATAGTTAAGAGTCTGCTCTGCTGTTCAGGTCAGATTCCCCGGACTATAAGCACGACTAGAAAAGTTAATTGCTTTGCGACCACTAAACAGGAGCAGAAACACACTGTAATTATTTTCAGGATGAAATTCAGAGAGTAAAGACTCTCTGCAGAATAGAAGTGAGTGGTTCTTGATCAAAGGGGTCTTGTTGAGCCACTTGACATAATTACCAGAAATCTCCTTTTAAAATTTGGATTTCAATCAATACTTTTCATTATTCATCCATTAAAATCAGCACAGGACACAAAGGGAGTCAGGAGGAGTTTGAACAACACTCTCACTACCTAGAAAAGGAACTTTTTCAAGGTTTCTTTTGTTTTTTCCCAAACAGCTCAGAGAAGATTGCTGTTAATGAGTAACTTTAAATAATAGTGAAGGCTTTTTCTGTGTCATGTTCTATTTTCAGATCACACAGACTAAAACAAACTAATTCTGGCTTTCACCCAGTAAAAAGTAAGTGGTGAGTAAAGTCCTCTAAAAGAATTTGCACACCAACTGTATTATCTACGTATATTGTTGTTTCTTGGGCAATTCTGCTTCATGTTATACACACACAAAAAGTCCTCACCAATTTTTATTTATTAATTTGTTAGGTACAGTACCATTTAGTAAAAACATTACTTGCATAATTTCGCAGTGTCTCCACCAAAAGTCTAGCCATTTTTCTGGACATGATTAAATTCAAAGCAAAACTTCGGGATTCACTCTTTCATTTCGAGTGAATCTGTATCAGTATCTGATTTTACCAGCTGTGTGCGAGCGAGTGTCTGTACTGGGGTGAGCTAATGTGTCCACGCAGAACCTGACCTGCAGAGACAACTCCTCATGTTCCCAGTTTTAATGGCGAAGGTTTGGAGCGTGGAACGGCCCAATAGTGAACTGGGCACGGCATAAAACCATGCAGGACACACAAGAGTAAGTGTTCGCATTTTGAACCAGGAACTGTTCATCCACTCTGCAGCAGCTGTTAAAGCCCAAACAGATCCTTAAATGTTTCCATGGAGAGCTGTTCCCACCTCACTTCATTCATTAGAGACTTTAAATTACCAATGACCTTGGGAGACACTGTGCAGCTTTCAGTCTTTGCAATTTTTCAAAGAATTACACTACACAAACAGACTGGTTCAGCCGATCACGCCATCAACTCTGCCTGATGGACGATTTCATAGTGCATGATTTGTCTTAAATTGTGAGGGTGAGAGTTGAAAATAAAATATCATTTTCTGATATTTATGTACCAATTAGTTTATTTCTAAATGCCAAACAAACTTAAAAAAAAGAAAAACTAAAATAAGTAAACAAACCTGAGTAAAAATCAACTTGTTGCTGCATCGCCTGTAGGCAAAACGTGTTTGTGCTGCGTTCATTAATCAGCTCACAACCCAACTGCTTCCATGTTCAGCTCAAGAAATTCAACTGTTTGACTTAATGAGGTCCATTTTCATGACTTACAAACTGGCTTGATGTACTGGCCACTTATACTGCCTATTCCAAGATGGCGTAACAGATGGCCTCTGTACTGTGCTCTCTTGTACTTTGAATGTTTCTGAATGTTTATCTTTTTCTTTCAGTTGTTGTCCGGTTACTTTCACCACAGAGGAACTAACCTAAACCTAACCCTAAACACCAGGCCTTCCTCTCTAAGCATTTTCTCTCTGGTTTACAGAACTTACCTGAACTTGCCCATCGGAAGCCGAGCGACTCTCAGTGGGGTTTACTGGAGGCGCAGACGTGGGAAGCTGCAGGAGCGCTCATCACTCTACGCCGTTGGGTACATCACGTCCCACTCCTGTCTACATGCATGTCCACACACAGATCTGCCGCCCTCTGTTTCATTTGGACCAGTGAACACATCCTGGCTTCCAGCTGTTTCCAGTGCAATAATAATAAAAAAAAAAGACAGGAGGATGAATCTGGTTTAAATGGTTTAAAATAGCTGAAGGTTGCTGCACTGCTGACAAAGGGCTCGGCTTCATGCTGTACTCAGCTACCCTACTGGGAAACAACAATTTGGAGTCAAATTCCTTGATTGTGAGGACAAACAATAAAGCCCCGACTCATATAAACAGTTGTGAACTCTGTGCAACGTACAGCAAAAATATTTATTTGGAATCTCTCCGTGACTTTGTTCGTTACACATTGGCTGGATTGTCAGTCCAGTACAGAGAGAAAGCAGAGAGTGGCTCTGGTCCCTAAGGTCAGTGAATATCATGTGTCTGCTGTAGATCACTGTTACCTAGAAAATGATCCACTTCAGGTTCAGTCTGTGTTTGGGATTTAGATTTTAAACTGGAAATAATCACATGCAGCTCAGATTAATAGTAGAATAATAATGTTGTGAAAAAATATTAATTAGGAGAAAAGCTCTATTCTCTTCCAGCAACAGGAAGTTAATAACACAAATGCTAACTTTAGCGTTGTTAACAGTTAATTATTATCCACTTGAATTACTCTGAGTGCTTACAGATTGTTTGGATCTTGTCGGTCACACTTTCTTTTTTCAATTCAACCCCCATAAACAATTTAAACATGTAACAAAGTGTCAAACAACCAAATGAGAAGTTAAACTCTCACTCTGTGACAACCTAACAGCTACTCCATTTCTTACACTAAAACATTCGTCTCAACCATGGCTACAGGGTGCCAAATTTGAAATGCTCACCTTCATATCTGCTGTTCATAATGACAGCAGAAAATGTGTTCATTCACCAAACAAAGTCAATTGTAAATGCAAAGCGTTTTTGGAGAGAAATGTTGTGCTGTTTTTTTGGTGTGATATTCTGCACCATGAGATCTCGTTAGACTGCTGACAATGAGATGAAACTCAAACGGTTGGTAAGGTGCATGTTTCAGGCTTTGGGAGGTAAAGTGGAGCACCTGGAGAGAACACTTTCATTCCTGAGCGACAGCATTCAAACCAGAGCAGAACCGCAGCTGTCCACAGAATCATCTGAGATCAAGTTGCTGCTGATGAAACGTCTCCTCCGTGCTGCCAAAACTTCGTCTCGTATATGCATTCAGTAACGCCAGTCAGGTGTTTTTCTTTCCCTATCCATAATTTATTTTTGTTTACACAGAATTCATCTTTCTGTAAATTTCAGCTTTGCATCAGAAAGGATGAAAAGCAACCAGGTCATTTAAATTCTCTCCTCATTATAGTCTGGGAGACACAGATAGAGAGGTCCAATTTACATTTAGATTGTTTCAACACAACTAAATTAATCAACACAGCAACCCAGCCAATTCTCTCATACAGAATACCTATAAGAATGACAAACAGACATATAGATTTTTATACTTTTCATACATCTGTGCTTTTCATACGTCTACATTCCTCTTTTTGTTCTCAAAACAAGCAATTCCAATATATTTATAATGATTGTCTCTCCATATAATGACATTATGGGCGTAGGTTTGGGTAGGGACGGTAGGGACATGTCCCGACCAATATTCACGGGATGTGAAAAAGTTCCGACCAATTTTTGCCATATTTACTCAAAGAACGTGGATCTACGATCTTTGATTAGCAGCAGGCGGTGCGCGGAACGGAAGCTTCTTAGTT
>CAEFZY010059905.1:0-29487 GCA_903066815.1 Brachyrhaphis roseni | reverse complement strand
TCTGGGCCTCCCTTCTGAAGCTGCTACCCCCGCGACCCGACCCCGGATAAGCGGAAGACGATGGATGGATGGATGGATGGATGGATGGGCTTCTCTAAAGCAGGGGTGTCAAACTCCAGTCCTTAAGGGCCAGTGTCCTGCAGTTTTTAGATGTGCCACAGGTACAAAACACTGGAATGAAATGGCTTAATTACCTCCTTCTTGTGTAGATAAGTTCTCAGGAGTCCTTCTAATGACCTAATTATTCTATTCAGGTGTGGTGCAGCAGAGGCACATCTAAAAGTTGCAGGACACCAGCCCTTGAGGACTAGAGTTTGACACCCCTGCTCTAAAGCCTTCATTACAGACTCTGATATCCAATAGTCAAATACTATATTTAGTAAGTCCAAATTTCTTGGGCTTTTTAGTAGAAAACAAAAATGTTCATTTCCCATTGCAAAGGATTTAATAGTTTAGTCTGTCTCCTGGTAGTTGATGTGACATCAGAGCGCACAGAGAAAGTTAAGTGCTGGCTGGTGGACTCTCAACCAAAGTCAAATAAAAATCCTAACAGAAGATTGTGCTTGATCCATTTAAAAAACAAATAAATAAAAAAGCACTCTGGACTTGCAGAATCAAAATGTCATTTCCAACTATTACAATACATGGACATGACAGCAGATGGGACTTGGCAGCATGCTCAAAGCACTTACCCTTTTTCTGATCAAGTGGCAGAAGACATTTATTTTTATTTGCCACTCTGCTGCTTCATCAACTATTAGGTAGGTTGTCTGTGGTGGTCTTTCAATATAAGCTCTCAACTACTTATAAAAACTGAAAAATAAACCTTTCGCTGTTACTCTACAAAAACCAAAATACTCCCGAATATTCAAATGTGCAATATAATAAGACCAGCTGACCAACATGCTGAACACTGGCTTTATTATAGGCAAGTTTATCAGTCAGAGAGAATCATCCAGTTCATGTTTCTGGTTTCTGAAGAAATGATAGCAAATTCTCTGAAAGATACACATGCCCAATCTCGGAGGTGTTTCAAGCAATGGGCAATATTTATTTTTTAATCCACAAGAAAAGCCAAGACAAGTCATTGCCATTGAAAACTTTGAAAGCATCACAACTACCTAGTCCCAGCCATCTGTCATGCACTGTACTCATTAAATGAGCTCACAATTTCATTAATATATGTTTTCCGGGAAAACAGCCCAAAGGGAGTTGCTGGTTCACTGGTTCAAGTTATTCCATATGAATATTCACCCATACATACACAGGAGTCATAACTCACCTGACTTAACATTCAGAAGTAAGGTCTGAAATAACAACATGACCTAAAAAGTTTTTAATTGAATTAATAACTCGTAAAGCACGAAAGCATCCAGTTTGGCCTGCAGAATGTTAAAAATAATGAATAAATTATGCATGAAGGCGTCAGGTGTAACCCAGCTCCAAAAGATTTAATAATAGTAGTACCTTAGCTAATTACAGCTTATACACACAGCACGTCAAGCTTGCAAACACCGGCACTTTGACGCGTCTCCCACTCTTGAACCTTGTTTATAGAGAGCTGAACTCCCCATAGATATATAGTGGGGAAATAATGTATTGTGCCACCAGAAGGTAGTAGGCTAAGCTAATAAGCTTGTATTAATAGCAATGCATCCAAATATCTTAACGTCAATGAGCTGGAAAGTGATTAGCAACAACACAACCAACTCAGGTTGATATTAATATTTCACAATATTTCTTGCCACACTAGCATGATTTCATCTAGTAAAAAAATATATAATAAAATCAGCTGTGTATTTATTTTTACCAGACATAAAGGTGAATACTTTAAATTTGACACCATTCAGTATCAATGTTTGAAATGCTTATTTTGAAGTGAGAAATGAAGTAGCTCTCAAGTTGCAACTGATTTAAATCTTTCTACCATTAGTAAGTTAAAAAGCGGTCACTGTTTTTTCAAAAATCTGGGCCGCATTTGGTCAAAAGTTACTTCAACAGGTCAAACTGAAACTGGACAACTCTAGTAAATAAAGATTTAACAACATTTTGGGGTTTACTATTGTGAAAAGAAATAAATCTTTTCACATGGCGGTATTAAGACCAACATATTTAGAAAAACACAGATCAAATCTTGACTTAATTATGATACACAGCTGATAAGAGTCTCTCAGCTTAAATTTAAAGAGGTTCTTAGCTTTTTGGAAAAAACTCATCCTCAAACCCAATGTTCTGTGTGGTCATGGGCCCATTTTTGGAATCAAGGTAGACCAATGTTTTAAACAACCAGGTTTTTTTAAACTAAGAAGCAGAGAAACCCTGCTCTCGTAGTTATTAAGTTGAATTTTAGTAGTGGCAGAAATAATTGCTATCTTTTTGTTTTAAATAAAAAGCAGCTAGATTATTTTTGTTTTACAGTTGTATGTGAATATTGAATGCCTTATGACCATATTATTTTTACTTAGGGATGTAGAAATACACTGACAATATAAAGACAATTTGCAAATAGACTCTGTCCAGGAGATACTCTTTACATAGTCTTACCACCCACAGTTAGAAAGAAGTTATCTTAGTAAATTTTTTTGAAGAGATTATAATTATAAAAATATTCCAAATTAGAGGCTGAGCCTTACAACATTGGACCATTTTTTTATTATTAATCCCCAGCAAATGACAAAGACACCCATGTGACTTACATGAATAAGAAATGGCAGAAAACTGCACTAAAGTCAAGGTCACCGGTCCACTCACATATCTGATGAAGGATAAGGTACAGTTCAGAGGCAAAGGCAGAACTGGAGTGGTGGGGAGACTCATAAAGAACCCCCGCCCTTCATGCCTCCCCATTTCTGAGGAAAGCCTGCCAAGGCTAGCTGAGCTGATGGCAACTAACTCTGAGGCTCTCCACATGTGCTAATCTCCCAGATTTAAATGGGAACACAACACAGAGCACAGAGCAGGGCAAGCCGGTCTGATCCACCACCGTATGTCTGAGTACACACAGCCGCCATAGGCATGTGTACACATGCAGTGTGCATGTGAAAACAATTACACTCATTTGGTCATATGGTCATCTATTATTATAATACATAAAGTACATAAATCCTGCAATTTGAATAAATCCAAAGCTTTAGGCACCCAAGATTGCTATGATTCAACCTTGAATGTCCACCCTTCAGACAAAAATCTGAAGGGTGGACAAAAATTGAGCCACAGATAGAGACGCTGTAATTTGACAGTAGTGAGAGCAGGAGGGAGTACCTCCTTTCTTCCTTCAGGAGGGAAGACTGGGAACCATCAAGAAGCAGGGAAACCATGACAACCAGGCAACCAACCTTGGCAACCAACCCAGCATTCTCACAGTCTGTGCCAGACAAGTGGCTAAGCAAGGGTTAATCTCAACTGGGTGAAAGAGGAGAGAGACAGTCTGATTAAGCCTACTGCTGTGTACATGCTACAGACATTTAATACTCTATGCTATAGGTCTTAAATGTCAAACACATCCAGCTTGACTGGCTGAATAGCTGTCAGCGATAAACAAGAAAAAATAAACTGAAGCAACAGCTAAAATACATTACTTAACCATGATGAGAATTTGCAGCAGCATGAAAAACAAAATTGTGTTTTTCTGCTTGCATTCCCTTCTTTACACTCTAGAAAACAAGTTGTGTGAAATTCTAAGTAATGCAAGAAAAATAAATCACATTACAGAAATCAGGAGCCAAACAGAGTGGGAACCTTGACAGATGGCAAAATGGACGAAGTGGAGTGTGCGAGTGTGGCGTGTTTCACTATGACATGGGGGAAATAGACCATAGCACTCTGATGTCCTAACCTCGTTCTCCATGCTACATAACAATGCAGAAAAGACACTGGGTGTGCTGGGCTAGGTTAAGAATAAAATAGGAAGTGATGGAGTCTGTCCAAAAAAATAAAAAAATAAAAATACACACAAAAACCCCTAAACACACATCCATGATCACCCACTGAGATGTGATGTTTCTATTCACTGACCTCCCATCTAAAGATTGAGCTCTCTACCTACCACCCAATATAAATATAAAAAATCAAGGAGAAGCAGAGAGTCGTGAAGATGATGATCAATACGTTTCCTTAATTAATAACCTCCAGAGTCAAAATGCTCAGGACCACTTCATCCTCTCTGACTTCAAGGCTTTTCTCGCCTCTACTCCCACTCCATTCCCCTCCCTTTGCCCCGCCTCACTCCTCCCCCATTCTCCACCTCTTTCCTCATCATTAATCTCTGAAAATCATTGGCTACATACATTCCTCCAATCGATGCAATTCCACAGAGGTCTTGTCTGATTTACCACATGACTGAATTCCTGTATGAATCTGGACTGGCCAGAGGAAACGGGACTGAGAAAGAGAGATGGAGCATGGAGGATGAGGGAGACGACCCTACTTACATAACCTTCAGCAGAAGTCCCAAACAGCAAAATTTGACATGAGAATCCAGATTTGATTTAGACAAAGTATAGTTTGTCCATGACCAGCCACTGAAAATGACAGTTTATTAACAACTGTGCACACAGTTGTTAATAAAAGTAAAAAAAAATTAAGTTAAAAAATACCTAATTAGTCCCAAAAGTGGAGTTTAATGTTGTAAATCCTGTCATACAGCGCTCAAAACACAGAAGAAATAGACAGCATATGTAGCTAACACACAGGCATACCAGCATCCCACCATTTAGGATGCATTTCAGGGCTGAGGGAGAAAGGCTCTGGCTCTAACCAGACAGTGTAACAGCTGAGACCATGCTGGCTTGGCTTCCTGCTCTGCAGCTCTGATCCAGACTGCTAACACAGTGAGCAACCCAGCTGGGAGTAACATGGAACAGCCTTTGGGTCAGGGCTTCTCTGACCTGAATGTTTGAACAAGCCCGAGAACAACACAGGCCCATCATTGCAGATCTTTAGTTCTCCACTCCTCCTCCCCCAAGTTAGAGTAGCACCTGTTTCACAATTATCTTAAACAGCACAAAAGCTATGGGTCAACGAGAGTATGAGCACAGCCACAACTCATTGGCAACATAAGCATGTAGACTGAAATGCAATACTTCACTGTAGATTTGCCAAGTAACTTTTTGATTAGCATAAACTAAACATTTCCTTCTCCCTTGTCGTCATGAGGAATACCCTGTGCCAAGTGTGAATTTCTTGCAACTGAGAGGAAATCTTTGAGAACAGCAATTGACCTAAACCTACCGTACTGCTGTAACAGTTTTACAAATGCTGCACAATTTAGCAGATATTAAGACTCAAATGAACTTGTTTGCATTAATGAAATAGGCCAAGTAAGGTTAAGCCAGAGGTTTTTCTACACTAATATACAAAAAAAATGCTCGAGCCGACCCCAAAGCTGCAAAGAGTTAAGTCCAGTGAAGTCCACAGAAAGAGTTACAACTTGGCAAGTCTTTGTTCTGACATGAAGACAGCAAGAACAGGAGAATACTGGTTTAAATGCCTTGTACCAGAGAACCCCAAACAAAAAGTCCTCAGACCCCAACAGGGAGTGCTTAAGAGACAAAAAGATCAAAACAATGCCACAAACAGCTTTTTGTCAAATAAATTGTAAATTTGAAAGTCCTTGAAGCAGAAATGACTTTACTATCAAAACCTTCATGAAAAGTAGAAAAAGGTCCCCCTAATCCAACCCCACCTCTCAGCCGGTAAACATTTGTGTTTAGAACAATTTTTAAAAGAGGGATTCACAAAGGATTAACATGTAATGTTTTTTTTTTTTTTTGGAATAACAGGCCTTCTGTTCCACTGTAAAACAACCATCAGGAACAAAGTAATGGCAACTCAGGATTGTGTTTAACACTGAACAAAGCAGTTATTCAGCCAGTCTTAACAGTATTAAACGTTTTTCAGGCAGACGGTGCCCTTTCAAAGCACAATCAAGTACGGTAACTATGTTACCTTCAGTCATTCTAAAAAATACTGTACTTTTCAAAAATAACTTAAGAAATTTGACTTCACAAGTTGATGCCTTGAAATTGGCCTCCATCTTTTTAAGAAGTTCCTGCTCTGACACTCCACCATCAGCATGTTGCAAATTTTGAGATTTCTTTTATTTTCTCAAATAAAAATTTCTCTATTTTTTATAGATTAATAAGAAGCACAAAAATTAGCAATATATAATCTAGTGTCTATTCATTCCGCCTTGTTCTTAAACAAAAATTTCCCCAAAAGCATTGCTAAAATTTGGACTCATCTTGTGCTCATGAACCCAATATAACATTGGTTTCTCATATGAGCCAAATTTAATCTTGCACTCCTACCAATAGATCTTTAAATTATGACCACCCACTTCATAATAACTAGTTCATGCCCTTCACCAAGAAAGCCCTAATTACCGTAGTCAACTTTTACACAAACTCACAGATTCATAAAGTTTAGCGTGAACTGATAAGGTTTTTATACAACAATGCCATTAGATCTTCCCACTTACTTTTCCGGGACATTTGGAGAAAAATTCCTAAAGCTTAATTTTACAAATTAGAGGTCTTAGATGGTCTTTCAGAGTAGTCTAACACAAAGAAGGACAAAAAACAGGTCAAGGTTACATAATAAATAGCTAAATCCCCAACATGAAATTGCTCTGTTACGTACTCATATGATGTACCAGCTCAACTCACAAAACTAAGCAATTATTAAATCTTAGGTTTGAAATGTATTTATCAAAACAACTACACAGAATATTTTATGGACTATCAAATGTCTTCTAAATTTGAGGCAAGCACCATAGAGTACAATGAAAGCTTAAATAAACTGGGTCAGATAGGTCAATAAAATGTTTAGGTTGGCAGCACATGTCAAGATAATATCCCTGTTCACTTTGAATGCCAGTAGGCAATATGTTTTGATGTTTGCCATATACAATAGAAAACCTGCACAACGTCCATCAAATGGAAATGCAGTATTGATCAGGTTCTACCAATCAACCACAGAAACACAGGCCTTATTCTTCTATAGCTTAAGCGCCAATCAGCAGGCAGCCATGCAGACACTCCATATCTGCAGACCTTTTCAAGGCTGAATGCACACCTGACAAAGGAGGAGTCATACAAACACTCTGCAGAAACTAAAGGTTAATGGTGGTCTCCCCTTTAAAAATACTTGCTCAAACTAGCAGGACAAGCATTTGGGAGAAGATCCTGGAATTCATACTACCATCCATTTATTAATAATGAAACATTAGTAAATATCCGCTGTTGTATGCAGTGACAAAGAACTGCCAATGTGCTAAGCTATGAGAGGACAGACTATGCAACCTTTGTGCCACGTGAACGTGAGAGAGAGCTGTGCGGATTTCAGCTGTGTAGGGGGATTAGATCAAGATCCAAATCAGAACTGCCATGGTGGCAGTGTGTGTGACTCAGGACATGCTCTAATCACTTAATGAAAAAAGGACCTGCACAACTCCTGAGTTGAAGATCCAGATCAAGAAGACGTCTTCCGCTTTCCCTCCTGTGTCAACGCAAGCCAACCCTGGCCTGGGAACCCTCACAAGGGGTTTAGCTCACTGGACAGTCCCTGCTGCCAGTCACAACCGAGCCAGGCCCATTGGGCACTCATAGTTGCCAGGCCAACCCTTTTCACGGAGGCCTGGGAAAAAGATCTGACAGATTAACAAATGGTTAACAGGCAAATGGATGTTACACACCGGCATTAATCTGAATACATTTGGCATGGGTAAAACCACAGCAGAAAGAAAGAAGAAAGACTCAGATGCCATTGGCCAAATAATTTTTTTCCAACATAGCACAAGCAGACTTGGATAATGCTGTGTTTTCAGTTGGTTCAAAGGAGAAAAGAAAAATGTTACTGAAAAGCTCGGTCAAATGTGTTCCATATGAAAGTGAATTTCACCGTGTGTCCCGAAACTCTAATATGTTGAAGTCAAACATGTCAGGCTGACCTGTAGCTTGCATTCTTACACCCACATGGAACTGACGTCTGAAGTGAGCATGAAAAATCCATCAGAGTTGGCCCCGGCTCTCCCGTGAACAGAAACGATGATCTCAGTGACACCACATAATTAAACGTCTGTACCAAGCAGACGATACCAGCTCGATACTAGCACAAACACCCATTAGGGAGGCTGCAGTGGGCAATGAGAAAGCAAGACGAGTCTGAGTAAAAGCTCCTCCTGCAAGCAAAATAAAATTGAGGGGGATGCATTTATGAAAACAAAAAGCAACTTCAATATAGTGTATCACAACCAGTGTTTTTGCTTTATTAACTTTTTCATTTGAAAAAGATCTAAAATAATTTGATTTTAAAACAAAACGGAAACTATTATTTCTACTGCCTATAAAGCTATTTTTACTATTACTTAATACAAACAAGAAAAAAAGAACCTAAATGTCATATTAGCTCAGTCCTCCTTTGCATTTAAAACTAGCTCGTTTTTTGATGGCATTGGTTCAACAAGGCACAAAGAATACTCCCTAGAGATTTTGATTAATGTTACATATCTCTGATTCCACTGCATATCAGTAGAGCAAGTTTGCATATCAAACTTGCTCTACTGAACTGAGATATGGAGTCTGTGAAGGCTATTAGAATACAGTGATTTCATTGTAATGTTGGAAAGAGAGCATGTGTATGGAATTATTTATAACAGCAAGCATACACAGAACCACAGGGCCACAGTGGCGATAAGACCCATTGCTAAACAGCAAGTTGGTGGCCAGGTGAATTAAGAGACCATGAGAATATTTGGAAGAAAGCATACTGTTTAGGAGAGCACAAAAAAAAAAAAAAACATTTACACACATGGCAACTCAGCGTGACCAGCTGGACTGAGCTGGGGAAAGTAACGCCTATTGTAGCCATTTTAGACAACAGATGGGAGGAAAATCTACCCATAGATAGACGCAGAGGAGAGGAAAAGTCCAACTCTCTCCCCTCATTTTAAAGGCTGGAGAGCTTTGAGAGAGGGAGCTGCAATCAGTCCTGCTATTTTCTGCCTACACACACACACATTCACAGGCAGGACTGTACCTGCCTCTCCTTTCACATGGCTCTGCTGCGTCTATTTGAGCTCAAGGCATTCTTGCTGTCCAGTCGCAAGCGCCGGGGCTGCACTGAAACACACAAGCATCTCCTCGGGAGAGCATGAACCATCACTGGCTCCAGCTCCCAGGGCATCCTCTGACTGCACAGCACATGTGCTATATGCAACTTCAGAAAAATGCACCGTCACTGCTCTCCAGGTTTGACAGAAAGCATGCGCTTCTCATTCGGGAAGCCCGCACTTCCATCCCTATGAAGGATGTATGAATATAGATTAGTGTGGCTCTGCAAGCAGCTCAGGTTGTGTCAAGGTGGGATGTTCTGCTCCGAATTGCAGTCGCTGCCTGTAGGAGAAACGCCTGCCTCTCTTTCTCGCTCTCCTTGTGTGCCTGCGGACTAAGAATAGATCAATGTATCAGGCAAATCGGGATTAACGGCGTTGTGCTCCAATCACAGAACACTCAAAGGGTGCGCAAACAAGCAGGAGGAGCCGTCCCAGATAACAAACACACACATTAAAAAAAGAAAAGTTGATTTTCACTGCCCATCGCACTGTCATCATGTCTGTGGTTTGATGCTGTTCCCCACGCAGATTCGATCCAACGCCAACGCACAAGCAAGAGAAACCCCATGTAAAGCAACATCAGACACAAGTCCTTCCTCATCCCACTATGTGAACAATGATTATGTCAGATCACTGCTGAAAATGACAAAACGCACCAGTGTCACATGAGGACTGGGCAGGTGTTTCGTCACTAACGCATTTAGTTGCCTTTCACCTGCGCACGCCAAATTTCAACTCGGCTGCGGAGCGCGTTGAAAACAAATTGTGCAATTAAAGAGGGGGACTGGAGGGGAGAACAGGAGGATGCGGACAGCAAGCTGTCCCAACTAACCTGTCTGTCCTTTCCCGAGCGTCTTCTCCAAACGATAAGGTCCCACGTAATTGGCGTGCTGGGCAACGCTGTTGTCTTTCCCGGACGATGACATGTCGAATGTCTTCAAATTAGACACTTTCTAATAAGGCGCACGCAATTAGACACTCCTCGCTGGAGCTCTTGAGCCGCCGCCGCCGCTGCTGCCTCTCTTTTAACTCCACAGCCTCTTTCTCTTCTCTTCCTCTCGCTTCTTCTGCCTCCTGCTCCCTACCTACCTCATTCGTTGTTTGAGGAGGTGAGGTTCTCTCTTTTTTTTTTTCTGGGTGCTTTCCCCCCTCTCTACAGTCGCGGGCGAGTCGCAAGTGCCTTGAATATCATTGTGGGGGTTTAAAAAAAAAAAAAAAAAAAAAGAAGAAGAAGAAGAAAAAAGGAAAGCAGCGCTGCCGCTGTGCGTCTGTGGGAGGTGCTGCCGAGCGGCCGTGAATGATCAGCGGTGGGCTCAGCCAATCGAAGAGCAGGAACCGTCTCCGTTGACCAGTTCCTTTGCCTCAGAACGGTTGTTTCTTTTCACATAACAGCTGCAACTTGAGATTGTGAAAGTTTAATATAGTTAATGTCAATATACATCCGATAATACTTCTACAAAAGCGTTGTCCAAAGACCGTTCGCTCTTTTTGGTCCAATGCACCTGAATCAAATCATCCTTCATTATCTGTAGAACTTGATGGCATGCTGGGGAGGAGCAGGGACTAATCCAAAACACAAGACACGTGAATGCTACAAAAGCAGGTTTTAACTTTATCAAAATTATTGTAGAAAATATGTCATAATGTTTTTAAGTTCCAAACAATTATCTCCTTTTTAATATTATCTTTTAGGCACGACTCAATAATCTGACACTAACATTCTGTTCATGTTAGGAGAAGTGAATCCCTAATAAGTGAAAGGGATTCTTGTAACTACTTGTGTTAATATTTAACAAGAATAATTTCAGTTCTGTGTCGTTTCAGAACAGAGTCATTGATACAGCTTTGGCCACCACTGACTTTCTGTACTTCTTTTGATTTTCTATTAAAAAAAAATTTTAAAAAAAGTACAGCTGCCCCAGAGCTGCATTGTTTAAATGTATCTCATTCCAGAATTGAGCCACTCATTAATGCATTTCCGCCATTATTTTTTGTATTCTCTTTTTGCTTTTATTTGACATTGAAACAATTACTTCTGTCTTTCAAAGTATTTCCTTGACAAACCCTTTAATGGAGCTCTTGTTGCCATTTACTCTGTATTCTCTTTGTTGTTCTGCCCCAAAGTCCTCTTGATTCGGTGCTCGTGTGTTTTAGCCACTTCTGTTTGCTGGTTAGAAAAAGTGTATTATTAGTCAGTTCACATCACATCGGCATTTTAAGGTACATAATCCAGGGCTTTAGAAAGACTACAAAATGAGGCGTTTTTAATGCTCAAATTAAAACAGGTTTAAGGAGAGAACTGATTATCACATTCCTTAGCCTTTGTTTTAAGCATCCTAGCGCAATGTGAATTGGGGTTGGAGCAAATCATGGAATATGTTAGGAATTAATGTTAGGGATCATTGAAAGTTGATGATGAATATGCATAATTAGATACTTTAGCGTGGGAGGAGATTTAGACAAATGTTTGGAGGTGAACATTTCTGGATGAATAAATAGTGCCAACAGTAATTGAAGCACAGCGAGCCTGGAGCTCCTAGGGCTATGTTTGCTGTGGGCAGTGTTCTTCAACTATGCAGCTTTAAGGTCTTGAACTAAAGTGCATCACTGAAACAAAACGACAATTACTCCAAACAGCACTGTGCACAAGAAAGTGTTCCAGCCTTCATGAATATTTACACAAGCTCCATTTACTGAGGGTGGTTTTAATGCTGCTGAGAAACCACAGTGCATGACAGTTTCTCATCCCTCCTCTTTCCTCTTTTCTGTGTCCTTCCTCTGCGCTACCCTTTATTCCCCTCACTCTCGCAGGGCCCACAAACACGGCCTTGCGGTGATTTCAAGTGTGTGCAGCAGGGGCAGAGTATGTTGGCTCTGCGATTCATTTCACACCCCACTGGTCTGAGACCTGTGACTGCAGCTCTGGCCTCTGTCTGTTCCTCACACCCTGCGAGAGTACAGGTGTCAGGGGACACGTGCAGGAGAAACACGCACACACAATAGCACACAAAGTGACCTCTAAAATATTTGTATTGAAGGGAGCTGCTGAAATATTAAACAGAGAAATATGTAGAAACAAAAGAGTATATATATACACACACACACCCCAACGTGTGTGTGTATTCTTTCATTTCGGAGTCAGTCTTTTTTAAGCTTTGATCTTGATCAATGGTTTTGTGTTTACATTTCTCTTTAGAATTTTGCTGCTTTTAGACCTTCTCTATATTCTTGTACTAAAAGCTGCAGTATGCAACTTCTATGAAAAATATACTTTTACATACTTGCCATGTTGTGGCTGTATGGTATGAGACAGATAATCTGTGAAAAAAATGTTCAGACTAGCTAGCATGACTGCCAATGACGGTGGATAAACAGATTTTCTGTAACAGTACGTTGTTTCACCACCATTAGCATATTGAGCAACATTGATTGACAGCGCTAAGACCTTCCTCCTGGTTCTGGACTGTTGTTTTTGGTCAGGAGCGGAGCGTTTCTTCAGACAGCAGTAATAGCTCACGGAGGAGGTGGAGGAGATCAATCTTTTCACAGATTACCTGTCTCATAACATTCTCTCAGTTTTAACAAATAAGCAAACAAAATCTATATTCTTTATAAAAGTTACATACTACACCTGTAACAAACTTTAACTTTCTATGTCAAATTATAAGTGTGTAAAAATAAAATCTTTAAGAAAAACTTAATAAAATATCCCTGGAGTTTGGGAATTGTTTTCATTCAGTTGATTTAAAAGTTTTAATAATGTGAAATGACCTTCAGAAAAATAAAATGACAGTAAAATAAAACTCAGAGAATTAACTTTTCAGATCGAATTAGAAATCTCTGTGTTGTATTTGATCGCAAGTGTTGTAGTTTATTCTGACTTTCTGATCTCACATTTAAAATTGTTACTAAGAGTATATTTTATCAACTGAAACACAATCCTAAAACTTGACTGTTTCTTTCTCAGTCCAATGGAGAGACTTTAACATGCACTTTTAACGCATGCAGAACATTTTAACACCAACACTTTCTTTTCTCCTTTTCCTAAAAAGAAAGCACCACCGCAAAAGTCAAATATTAACAAAGAGCATATGAGAGTTCGCTCTACTTTTGAAGTCTGTTCATTTTAGAACTGAATTGACTTTTAAAAGTCATTTGAAGAGTGCCTCAAATGACTTTCAAAATCTTCCATGATCCGCATTCCACATACTTATCAGATTTACTTTTGTTGTACAACCAATCCAGGTCAGATCTGGATCAGTCTTTCGTAAAGTCTTTGTATTATGCTCATATAGAGAAGAAAGAATCACAAAAAGACAAACTTTTCCTATCTCAGCTCTTGCATGTGGAACAGCTTCTTGAAGACCTTGACGATTATTGACATTTTAAAAAGCAAACATAGAATGTATTTCTTTTGTTTGCCTTTAATTCATTTTTAGTAAATAACATTATCAATTCTTAATTTAATTTTAACAGAATTTTATTTGTAGTTTTATTGCATTTTCAGTTAGAATTAATACAGATTTTGGATTATTTTACCATTTACACATGCTGGTAAATAGTTTTGTTTTTTGATGTGGTAATTAGCATTTATGGCAATTGTTCGACATAAATTATTATTCTTTTTAATTTTTGTTTTATTATTTTCCTCAGTCCTTAGCTTTTCCTTTGTTCTTATGCATCTCTTTGTTTCCCAGGTTTAGCCCATATTTTTATTTTTATTTTTTTTCTGTTTTTCTTTGTCATATTTTACATTGCATCCTGTTTATATGTCATGTAAGTAACTATTGGCTGACCTCTTCATGCATAAAATATGACGCATAAAGATTTTTAAAAATCCCATTTTTTTTTTATGCTAGGTTAAAAAGACAAAACAATAGAATACATAATCTAAAGAAATATTTTCTGCATAATTTTGAAGATTTCAGAGTTTAAACAAAGAAATGACTCAAAACTTTCCCGGTTTGCTTTGTGTGCTCATTACACTCAATCTTCCTGATTCTTCCCCTATATATGATCTCTCCATATTTAACTGAAACAAGCAGACACAACTCAAATAAAAAATTAAAACTCCATTTGTTTTATAAATAACGCATGCAAGCAAGAACATGTTCCCATCTAGCAAAGCTTTTCCCCACACTCTTCACTTTCTTGCGTGACACTAAGTTTACATGCCCCAGTTTAGTGCCTTTGAGGTCTGCCCTAGGAACGTGCGCTGTATCCCCCAGATGCCCTTCATCGCACCGAGAGCCAGCTTTCTGTAAGTGTGACCCAAAATGCCACTCCTGTGCATGCCGCCGAGCCAGGTGGACAGGGCGTGTGATGTCAGAGCCAGGTGCCAGGTGGGCACCATCTCAATAATGCATCACGCTCAGCACTGGCGCTGGCAGGTGTTACACTTTGAAGTGTTCCAGAAACATCTGCAGCCTGAGCTTTTAATCACCTTCTCTGTTACCCCAACGCTTCTTGTCAATCCGTCTCCTCTGCTTCGTGGCCTCCTACATCCTACAGCCGCCTCCTAAGCAAATGAATGGGAAGACTAAGCTGTGTGTGCGGATTTGCTTTTAAATATGTATTTATGCTTGTTTACCAGTGTGGACACAAAACTGCTACATTTAAAAAAGAGTACAATACAAAAATGCCTTTTGTCTTCTGGACGTTTATTAAATATTAAGCAGGGTAGAAATTACCAAGCAATTGTTTTTAGTAAGCAGTGCGGTGTCAGCTTCAGTGAAACGTAAATGAATACTCATATTTTTCTACCAACGATCAGATTCAACAACTTTGCAATAAAAACATTGTGTAAATATTGAAAAGGGATTTCATCTGTGAGCGGTCTATACAATGAATAATTGTTTGCATTTCAGATCATTTCATCTCTCTGTTTGCTTTAAACAAAGAAATGAAGAGACTCACCAGAAGGGAAAAAAACAGGAAAATGTTGACATCTTCCTCTGTCAACACATATGAAAAAACATTTCATACGTTTTTCACATTTCACACCTCCTTTTTCCTGTCATAAATATTTCAGATCATTAATCAATGTTAAATAACAGGCAATAACAAACAAAGTAAACATAAAGTCCAGTTTTTAAATGATGGTTTTCTTTATTAAGAAGAAAAACTGTAGAAACTCACCCATGGCCCCGTGAGAGAAAATATTTTCACCAAAATATAAGTAAAGTTTTACCACCATTGGTAAAGGAATTTTACCCCAATAATTTTTCCAAAATTGTTTCAATTTAACTGCACTGGAAGGATTTCAGCATAAAGGACCCAGTTAAGTTCCTATCCTGACTTTGATAAGGCCACAACTAAGCCTTAATTTTGTTTGTATGAGCCGCTCCAAGGACCTGTGAGTATAATGTCGGCCTACACTCTCAAAAAGAGAGATTTTTCGTCAAGATTTTCAGCTGCAGAGCAAAATTTATGAGAAGTCATCCAGATGCAGTAGCAGCATAGCCGGCGCAGCCCATCACACCACCAGCGTCATGTTTGGCTGTCTGTACAGTGTTCTTTTGCTGAAATGCTGTGCTAGCTTGACATCGTAATATGACAGGATTGACACTTTCCAAAAAGTTCCACTTTTGTCTAGTCAGCCTACAGATTATTTCTGGATCGTCGAGATGCTTTTGACAAATGTAAGATGTGGCTTTTTTGTTCTGTTTGGTCAGAAATGGCTTTTACCAAGAAACTCTCTCATAGATTACATGTTTGCCCAGTTGAATCATAAATATTGACCTCCACAGAGGCAAACGAGGCCAGCGGTGCTTTAGATATTGTTCTGTTCTTCTATGAACTCCTGGATGAGTTATATATATGGAATAATGTTTTGATAGGCTGTTCCAAGTTTCCCCCATTTGTCAATAATACCTCTGACTGCAATGGATTAAAGTCCCAAACCCTTAGAAATGATTTATTTTAAAATAATTTCCAAACTGACAGGCATCACTGTCTTTGTTTCTCCTGTTCTTACATTTCTTTAGATTGGGGCATGATGTTCAGGTTTGTGAGAATTTTTATCCTATATCCTGTCAGACAGGCTGTCTATAAAGAATTTATTTGACTCTTAATATAAAATCACAATTTGAAAACTACATTTATTTACTCTGAGTTTTTTTTTTATGTGTGTGTGTGTTTAGTTTTTTCTTGTGTGTCTTATATTGAAAATGCATTTTCAATATAAAATATTCTGATCTGGACAAAAAGGCTAAAACACAGACAATCCATAAGAGAGCAAACACTTTTTCACTGCCTTGCATCTGGTGAGTGGCACAAAATTATGAGCTTAACCACTGCTGTGGGATGTAGAGCTTTATTTCAGAGTCTAACCAGTTCAATAAAGAGTTACAAACACATTCTTACATTAAATTTCTGTACATAAACCATTCATCTTGTAGTACTGCTTTTTTTTTTTCCTGAACTGCAGCAATTGTTACACATACAGCAACATCCACCACAGGTGAACTCAAAGCCCTTCAGAGTTGTACAAATGGGTTATTGCTGGCAAGCGGTTTGCTGGAAGCTGCTGGCTGAACTGGGCAGCCCCAGTGTTTGACAAATTAGCTTGTCATCGATATGCAGAGGAGACTACCAGTGTTCATCTGCAAATATTTACAAATACAAGAGAGCAGCGTAAGGGAGAAAGAATGAAATGGGAGCGAGTGTTTGTTTCAGGGGGATTTGCAGTTTCAAATATGCAAAAGCATTCTGCCTTACCATACCTGTGACTTATTCATCTACCTTTATTTGGAAGCTAGAGAAAAAATGGTAGAGTGAAATTATTTTTCTACTCAATGCAAAGTTTTGCAGCACCACTCTTTCCACTACATTAGATGACTTGTCAGCTGGCTGGATTCAGGCTGCTATACTTTTATCCTATTGTAAAGAAGAGAGCTTCAAATGTTTGGAAATATTTTCAGTTGAATAAACAAGCACCACTGCTTCTGAAGAAGGCTTGTACAGGTATTACAGATTAATTTATAGGAACAGTCATTCAAAAAAATATATCTTTTTACACTTACTTATTTTTAAGAAATCATCCTCAGGTAACACAAATGTAACTATTACCTACAAACTTCTTGTCATAAAGTAACTTAGCCAGTTTCTTGAAGGCAGTGTTGACAACTTGGATGAGATCCTGTTGGATATTGGATATTGGCATACTCCAACATACTCCTTGGATATTAGCACATCCAAGGAGTATGTGTATTCTGCTACTCACCTCCCCTTGTGCCTGTTCTCCATCTCACTCAGTGGAATTGTGAAGGAGAAGCTAGCGTACACATTTCTGTAAAACTGCAAAGAAAGGAAACAGCTTGCAACTGTAATTTGGTTCCAATTATGTGTGCTAAAGAGCAGGACAATAGATTCAGTTTGTTCGTTAACATCACAAAGCTATAGTTTACTATGAAGCTAAAGTTGACATTCTGTGAGAGGTAAGAAATCCAACAACAGACTAGCTATAGCAGCAGATAGCCTGAGTAAAATCAACTTTTTCAGATACCAGTGTCACTCTAGGTCCAAACTGTTTTTCGCTGGCACATTTTATCGTTTTTGCAAAAGTAGGTAAAACTGTTGCCATGCCATTTCCTTTTAAACTTAAATCAGTTAGTTCATATGTTAGCTATATTTTGGTTTGTTGTACTCGTACAACAAAAATTTGCAAATCAGTATATTATCAGAAAGCAAAGATGTTGAGAAACTAAAACAAAACAAAAGATGTGCTTTCACTATAAAATGTAACAGAAATGTAGCAGAGCAACATGATCTACGCAATCACAGTATGCCGTTGTGACATAGATAAGAGGCCCTTTCATTGTAAACCAAAACATCTTAAGAGGGCCACAAGGTAAGAATGCAGGGTAGATAGTATTTCAGGATTTTTGTTTCCTCACAAAAACCTTTCCCTCAGCCCATAACGCATATGTATATGCTATCATGTTCATCCGTGATGTGCAGGATAACGCAGGAGAAAACACAGGTTTTCCTGCTGAGGTTCAGGCAGTATAAAAGGTGAAGGGTAACCAAACCTACGTAGTGTCAACAGATACCACTCCAAAGGTAAAACTGAAAGGAATAACACATGAAAACTTTAATTGAAACATTTACAACGATGCTTGTGAACTCATATATGCTTTAGAGGATTTTGAAAAATGGGACACTTACTCTCTCATGCCACATGCATGTTAATGTGTAAGTTCTGGAACAAACTATCATCAAGACACAGAAGTTAACTTCATCCCCCATGTTCATGTAGCATGATCAGTGGCCAGCTGGTGTTCATTTTAAATGTCACTACTGAATGGTAGCTGTATACTGACATGCCCATAAGTGAGGCTGTGGAAGAAACATTCACTGCAGGGAGTAAGCCTCTCTTTCCCCCTCCCATGCACAGAGAGTGCACATTTGCACACACAGCTGCAGGGACACTCCTCTGCAGCTGCACTGCCCCCTGCTGACTGGTGAAAACCAAACTCTCACACTCCTAAAAACTGCCAACAGGGACTTCTTTCACCTTTTCACAACATTCATAAAAACAATAAATTCTCTCATATTTAAGACGGCGTGAGCTATCCTTCAGTCTTGTCAGACAGAACATCAGGCAATGCCTGGAAAAAAAAAATCTAGCTTTAGAATTTCTTGCATCACACAACTCCTCATTGTGAAATCCCAACCACAGTCATTTGACCCAGTTTGCTTCTGTTTCTCCTCTGTGCGCTGCAGCTTTTAAGTGCTGAAAAACCCTGGCAACAGCAAAACATGCTCAAGAAAACCGGTGGAAATCCAATAACTTGGATTCTATTACGGTTAATGCTAGAAGAGGATTCACAAAGGTGCTATGAATTAGTGCTGATAAAAACACAAAACATGGTTATTGCTTAATATCCACAGACGCATCCACCAAGATTCTTCTACATCCACAATGCGTACATACACACTCATTCAAATCGAGCATTTCCTCTTTAATCATAGCCTTTTTGCAATTACGAAGAACCTTAATTGCAGTATAAGGAGCACACTGTTGGTAATCATGTAAAGGGTTTGGCTGTGGCACTGGATAATTAGGTTTGCTGTGTGCGCCTCACTAATCACATGGACATTTAATGGGAGCGTAGAGCGAAGGACTAAAACAACTGCATTTAGCTGTGATAAATTCACTGATCACTCAGTCAGCATGCACGGTCCCTATTGGCCTGTTCACTAATTATCAAGTTTGAGCTTAGAGAAACACAACACATATGGACATCGAGAATATAACAATCCCTTCGCTGTGAGCGCGCCAGGGTTTATTAGGAGAAATCAGCGATAAAGGATGCTGTGATTAGCAATAATCACCAGGTGTTCATTACATGTTTCTGCTTAGGCTTACACAAATGTGCCATTTCTTCATTTGAAAGAATACGAGTATTTACAGATTGTTCAGACCCCTTGACATTTACAGTACATAGTTTTCGACCACAGTCTTCAATGTATTAAATCAAGATTTTATGTGATGAACATATGAAAATATTATAGAAATTATTAATGTCTCAAATAAATGTTAATTGAAAAGAAATTATATTTTGTGCATTTGAGTCCTTCTCCCGTTAATTTGATGTTCCTGATCAGCCTGTTTGATGCCGCAAAACCCTTTAGACCAGGGCCTCCAGTTCCAGTCCTCGAGAGCTGCTGACCTGGGCATTTAGACTCTCCCTGCTCCAACATACCGGCTCGTTACCAGGCCTCTGCCAGACTCGATGGCTTGCTGGGGATTCAGTCAACTGAATCAACTGTGTTGGAGTCAGGATGTTCCTAAAAGTTGAAGGGCAGTGGCTCTCTAGAACAGAAGTTGGAGAACCCTGCTTTAGATAAAGGTTCCAGTTGGACATCAACCTTAAATACACAGCCAGGGATTCAATGGGGGTTTCAAGCAGATTAATGTGATAGGATGGCCCAGTCAATGTTCAGAACTGATTAAGAATCAGTGGTAAGATTTGAAATGGATGCCTGGCATCCAATTCTAGTGAGCCTAGCATCTCTTGGAAAGAAGACTTGACAAAATGTCAGTTTATTGATTGTGCAGTAGGTACAACTCAAAAATGCTGCAGATGTAATCGCACCAAAAGCTAGCGCCACATGGTGTGGACTCAGGAAGTGTTAAGAACATAACTTTTGGGATTTTTAATTCTAATAATTCTAAAGAGCTATGCATCATTGTTCTTCCAATTCACAGCTATCAACCATTTTGTGTTGGTTTATCAAATAAAGTCCCAACAAAATACACTTGGTGAAATGTGTATGAATACTTTTCACTTGTTCTGCAGAATTAACTTCATTTTGTGCCATTAAGAGCATTTGTTTTAGAACTGGTTGCACAGGTGACCTTTTTCCTGTTGTACATTGCCGTTGTACCCTTGAAAAGCACTCAGTTACACACTGGAACAAGCTTTCGTCTCCTGCCAATTTGGAATCTGCTCCTGGCAATGTCACCACTGCTTTTAAAACCTGATTACAGCATATGTGCCAGCTACATGATCTAATGGGCTTATTTAAAGCGAACACATAAACTACATCATGTATCATGTACATTGTGGTGGCGTGACACCTGATTATTCATCACTCCCCAAGCGCAACCACTAACCTTTCCACAGTCAACTCCCTTCATGGTCCCCCATGAGTTTTCTGTCCTATTTTTGAGGAATAATTACTAGCACGCACATATCAAAGAAGTAGGGTAATGCATGAGACAGTGAACTGCTGTTTTTTTTTTGTTACATTTAAATGCAATAATTTAAGATAAGTTTTAAGTAGATAATTGGAGAAGAATTAGCTCAACGATATTAAAAGAAAAATGGTAGAATTTTCAAGTATCATAAAATGTTAACCAAAGAATGAACAGGAAAGTAGAGAAGAAGAATTTTGAGAGTCAATTCAAAATGTTTCCCAGGACCCATCTAGGAAAACAGCTTCAGGAAAAGGCAGCTGGTACTGGTTTCTGATGAGCAGCCTGCTGACTACAGTGGTGCTACAACTTATTCCCCAGCAGCGTCACAATGTAATGATGTTGGCAGCGATTTCCATTCTGCTCTGCCAGGTTTAGCATCAATCTATTTGTTTTAAACCTCAAACTTTTACATGGAGAGTTGCATTATGTTAGCTGAAGAATATAAGGATTATAAGATGATCAGCTTTAAATTTTTCATGACACCTAAATGTTATAGAAAAACATTGTAAAAAAAAAAAAAGCAACATGAAATATATATCAAGAAACAGTAAACTTCCTTATCTTTTTGTGCAGATTGTTTAATAATTATTACAAAACAAAAATGGCTGTGTAAAATGTATTTTCTGTTTGCATAAACAAGCACATTTTTGAAGATTTGCAAGTTAGTTGTTAGTAAGGGCTGAATACACACCCTGTTGATGGCCAAAGTCGCATTGCTCTTTTATGGCAGCAGCAGTAAAACATTTATTATTAATATTGATCTTAATTGCCTGCTGAGTTGAAGATGTCCCATTCTACACAGACTTAAGAAATTCATCCAACTGCTGTCTGTGTGTACATGCAGCAGAGAAGGAGAATTTCCTATATGTCACGAGAGGCGGGTTGCACCCTTGACAAGGTTCCAGCTCATCTTCAAGGTTGTGACACACAAACATTTACTGTACATTCATACCAAGGGTTATTTTGGGGTCTATAATTAATCAAACTTACAAGTTTGTTGACAATGGGATAGAATCAGAGCACCTAGATAAATGCATCTAATGAGCTAGGAGACCCATCCATAAACTTTGCTTAGATTCTTTCCAGAAAACTTTCCTTTTTGAAAAACTGTGCTCATCACCACACCAACTCCTTCAGCAGGGCATCAAGGAATAAGAAGTAGAATTTATCAAACAACACACAGTTTCTTGGAGGATTTACATGAGACTTGGCAAATAAAGTTGATAGAATCACAGCATCAAAACATCTGTATTTTTTGTTTTCACTAGATCCATTTTTCACAAAATGCCTACATTTCCAGTCACATTTATTGGTATTCTTTAGTAACAATCTGCTAAAAAACCCTTTTAATATATTTATTTGATGTTGCAGCAGCAGCAAAATCTAAATCTGTAAAATGTTTTAAAATCCTGTCTTTAATTTAAATACATGATGAACACAAGTTAAGAAAAAATTGTTAACAACTGTGGCACAGTTATTAATATAGCAGCTATTAATAGTTTGCACACCTCCCGTTTACCAACAGGGCAGCACACTGTTTAGTCATCTTCCATAGCTAGCCTAAGGCAAAGGCAAAGTAAGCCACCGCTAAGGTCCACCAGGGCAGTGATGAGCCCCAAACAGCAATGAACTTCACATGGAAAGTAAATATCTAAAAAAAAAAAATCATAGTTGCAGGCGTTTTTGTAAAGAATGAGTTTTTGCTTTTCCTCAGGAGCAAGTTGAATCCATTAATTTTTAAATAAAAGTTTTTAATTTAAAATTTTTAATTTTACTATTTTGGTTCCTTGAACAAACTATAGGATAGGTTTGTGGTCATTACATTTAATACACAAAATTATTCTCATATTGTATTGAGACTTCACCCGATCAGTTCTGCCAGTTTTGAGCTTATTAAGGAAGGCACTGTTTAAGGGCTACGTCATGATTATGTAAATGAGCTTAATATACATTGTGGATGTTTGCTTGTTTTTTTTCTCTCTGAACAAGCAAAAAAGAAAGGAAAAAGAAAGAAAAAAATCTTTCAATGTCTATGCGAGTGTCAGGTGTGTTTCCACAAACAGTATGGCAAGCCTTTTAACATGAATTTGGTTTCGTCTGACTATCCATAATTATATTCTGGATATCTAAAAATGCATTTTGACTAGACAAACTTACATTTTGACTATCCGGAACGGTAATTTAAGATATCTGCATTTACATTCTGACTAGCAAGAATAATAATTCAAGATTTCTTCACTTACATTTTGACAAGTCAAAATTCCTTTCAAGATATCTCAAATTACGACACTGGATCCGTCATTTCGCAGGACACATCCGTAATTACAATTTAAGATATCTTGAACTTAACTATGACTAGTCAAAATTACAATTTTAGATATCTGAATTAAGAATTGCGTGAAAGGCCCTTTGTGCTGTTCAGACAGTTGCCCTCAGAATTTTATGTTTCCTGCACAAAATTGTCAGTAAATGCCACAACGTAGAAAGAGCACGGCTATGTTGGATATGTGGAGAATGCAAAACTTCATCTACTATAAGACTTCCTCTCAAATTTGCAAAGAATTTCCTGTTTATTCATTTCCGGCAAACCGAATGCACTTAAAAACAGCTTTGAAAAGCTAAAATTGGTCGAAGAGTAGCTTATCACAAGAAATGCAACAGTTGTTGGCTTTGCCTCCACACAGAATGTCTCTGTGTGGAGGTCCTTGAAACACTAACTGGTGAATCTCTCCCAAAGTCTTTAATGAGCTTTGCTACAATACTCTCAAGGCTAACATTGTTCTTGTGTGCCCTTTTTTCTTCCACTCAACTTTCAATTACTATGCTTGCATACAGCATCCTGTGAACAGCCAGCATGTTTGTGGTTCACACTTCTTCAAAGATAGTCAGCAGAACATCTGTCAAGTCAGCAGTCTTCCCCATCATTGCTTGGCTCATTATAAAACAAATAATTTTAAGTTGACATATAGTTGAAATCCGTAGCTATCAAAATTAAAGTAAATAAAACTTAAAAAATGCCACTCGATGTGAATATAAATGGGTTTCACTTTTTGATTTGTTTGACTGAAATAAATTTACTTTAATAAAAGCTAACCTACCTTCACAGTTTAACTTTTAGGGAAAAACTCCACCATAAAAAGGCCTGAACATAACAAAAGACTGGCGACCATTTGGAGAAAGTTTACAGTAACGACAACAGCTTCAAAATTGCACTTGGGTATGGTCACTCTTAGTGCTCTTTGTCTCTGTCTCAGTGGGAGGGATGGCATGAGGTTGAGGGTCGTGGATGGAGGTGGGGAGCAGCGAGTGAGATGGATGGAGAAGAGGAGGGAGGCGACAGACGTGGACCGTGCAGGGGTGGCTCAAGCTGTTGGGAGCGGGCAGCACTGGCAGATGAATTACCAGCGACATCTCCATCCCTGCTGACAACGGACTCTCTCTGCCTCACACAGACACACACACACAAAATAACATGTGTCTCAGTTGATTGAAGCCAGCGGCTCGGCTCCACACCAGGCACAGCAAGAATTGACTGTCACCCTTTTTCTCCATCACCCCCCTACGTTAAACCACACACACACACACACCCACACCCACACCCACACATTCATAGAGTTACATATATGTATGTATACACTCTAGGTTCTTTTCTCCTTCTGTAGCCTCCGCTCCTCTCTGAAATGTCAGGCTGGCAGGGGGTTGTATGAGGTTCCTCTAGAGAGCAATAAAAGCTGATTGGAGTTAAAACAGTTGGTCAGGCCTCCCCGCCCCGGCATCTGTTGGATTACAGTCAGCCAACCTGTCATCTGTGAAATGAAGGCCAGCACGGGAGCAGAGAAGAGAGACCACAGCAGGCTACGGGACAGACAGAGCGAGAGATAGGAAGGTAGACAGTAAGAGGAGGGAATGTGTGGATTTAGTTTAGTTTTGCTGTGTAAACTTTTGAAGAAAAACCCAGTTTGTTCATATTTAACAGAAAAAAAAGAGACAAGGAGATTAAAGACAAAAGATGGAAGATCTTAGGGGTTCACATAGAGGGTCAGACAGACACATATGACCTTTACATGAACCATTTCATCTTTTTGCCCTCGTGTATCACTACCTCTAAGCACAGGACGGCAGAAACAATCCCGTAGATCAACCTTCCACCCTTCGCTGTACGCTTCGCTGTTCTCGCTCTTCCCTGATCTCACTCTCTCTTTTCCTACACCCATTGCTGCACCCCACACACCGTCTCCACCTGCTACATCCCCTGAGGGAATAATTTTCACTCTAACAACTTCAATTAACCTTACCCTTTCATACACACACATCCATGGGCACAGGTCGGCACACCGACACGCACATGTGCAATGTGCAGACGATGCGTTCACAGGCACAACACTCCTCCCATATCAATCACTGGCGTTAAGGTCACTGGGCTGGGAGACAGAAGCCTCTGGTTGCTCCTCTACTGACATGGAAAAAAATGGCGAGGCTACATACAGCAATGCAATATACATGAGCATGGACTGCCCTTAAACAAATAACCCTGTTAGGGTCATAAATTCTCTAAAGTAATTAGAGCTGGGAACGCCAAAGAAAAGGTATTTAATTTTGTGGCCAATTGAAACGCTGAATTTGGGTTTTATTTTCTACTCCAGGATTAACGTTTGGACAGCATGGGATGAGATACTGTATCTCCAGCCAGGGATAGGTGGTCAGAAATTTACATCTGGTCATTATGGCTATTAATACCATTCTCATTTTTTATGATTTATTTAGAAGTTTCGATTCCGAAAAATCTAATATATTTTGTCCTCCACTAAACAGCACTCTTTAAAGAGCCAAATGATTTAATCAAAAGAAAGTTATACTAGTTCATTGAGACAAAAATGACAAAAATAACAGTAACCCAATCAGTTTGTGAACCCTCTTGCTGCTCCAGCATGTATCTGTTGGTCCGGTGTTTTGTTTTCTGTATTATCTACGTTCATTTGTGTATTCATCCATGTACACAACGATTTGTGGATGCAAAAGCAATATGGGAGGGGAAAGGGTAAATTCATACAGCTGTTCTTGAAATCACACTTGGCTGGTGTGTGAATGCCTGCAGGCAGGAAAACTATGATTCCCCTCGTTTTCATTATCATGTAGCTGGTCAGTAGGAATGCCAGTTGGCTGTTTTAGATTTGATGTGCAGCAATGCAGCAAATGCCAACACTTCATGCTTTTTTTTTAAATGTGCTATAATGACGGGAAATTGGTTTTATACCAGATTTTGTTAATCTGGCTCACAGCCATCGCAATCATGTTTACACTCAACTCAAAGTTTTCCTTCTGAATATCTCAACTCATCTCACGTCAGAGCATGACAGTTTGTATTATGAGAAGATTAAGACTTTGGCACAAACCTAAGTAGTCCTAATTGAATGCACTTGTGTGACACATATAAACGCATACACAAACACACATCATTTTTTGCTGTACTAAAATGCTTCCAATCATCATGCAAATACAGGATCCTGTAGAGATCTCCCTGGGCTTATCAGTGTGTAATTGCTGTTGATTGGTGTATTATTGCTCTGGTTAATCTACTTGTGGGTGGCTAATAAAGGAACTCCATCAGGGATGTTATCAGTCTTCAACAGAAGGTGTACATGGAACGACGTTCCAAGAAAAGAGAGGAGAAAAGGAGGAAAACATGAGCTTCAAGTGACTTTATTTTTTTAAGATAGGAAAAGAAGGAAAATGTTTGTTAAGCGCTAAAAGATAAACACAGATAAGAGCATAAGACACGACAGAAATCTGGCATGATGCCAGCTAAGTTACTCATGTTCAGATTGTTTCTGTTTGAGCAGGAAAATGAGGACAGTTCAGCGAGCTGGATGTTGTTCTGTCAGAGTTGCGAGCATGATTTTCATCCCAGGAGAATCCCTTGGTGATTGATGAAGCCTTGTTCCTCTGCCACAGTTCTATTTCTAAACACGGGCTGCGGGAGGAAGAGGTGGCTGCAACAAGGTGATTAGATTGCTCTCTATTACCATTGCAGCTTGAAACAGGTATCACCCAAAGCAGGAAACCCCTCGGTCCCAATGCCCTGCACAATAACAACATGTTGGAAACTGACCCCTGTGGTGTAAGAAGGTGAGCTAACATGGCAAACTGATGTTTCTTTATTCCACTGGGTTGTTCGCAGTGATTGTGTTGGCACACACTCCAGAGACTACACTGGAAGCAAGCTGGAGACAAAGACAAGGACAGCGAGAAGCTGTTTGGGTGAATCTCAGTGGGCTAAATGAGAACATTAAACAGCAGGACACAGAGTTTGATCCCAAACAGGTCTAATGAAACTTCATCTATCTTCTGCTGCACCTTATACTGACACCACAACGCCTGAGTCTTTCTTTATTGCAGAGGAGACTTTTAGATCTTGCTGAAAGGAACCCAATGAGGATTAATCTAAGAGCATGCCCTGGAGATATTCTTTCAACTGCACAATCAGAACATTTCTCCTTAATACTTTAAGTACTAAAGTACTACCTAAACTGTACAATACATCTTGTGCACGATAATTAGCCATTTTATTGAAACTGTAAACACATCTAAAAAAAGAAAGAAAAAAAAAGTGCACTTCATGTGTTTGCCACATGATTTTGCCAAATCTACTTTTGTAATTTTATCTTGAATAGTAAAAAAAAAAAAAAAAAAGGATGCCGTTATCCTATACTGTCTGTTTCCACAATATTGGAGACCTCATGTTTCATGGTTACTGGAAGCCATACAGTTTCCTGTATAACAGCACCCTCTACTGGAGAACTTGTACTAAGACAGTGGCTAATGATAACTACAAACAAGAATTTCTAAAAGGCGGTTTTAGTGTTATGGGAACAACAAATGTGGCAAAACCTGTAAGAAATTGGTTTGAAAGTGAAACAGATAAAGAACTTAACATCCTGAGAGCACGAGTCATTAACTTTTCATTTGGACTGAGCATTGCTTATAATCTTCCAGAGATTTATCTTCACATGTGAAGACATGTTTGTCTTCACATATATCTTTATGTGAAGACATATTTCGTTCCATCATTTAATAGTTTAATTGATAGAACCAAATTCCATCAATTATTCTACAGGCAAATGTTTTTACATGGAAATCAACGACCTGCCAAAGAAAACCTGCCAATTAATCAATCTGTTATGTTACCTTTAGAAGTGAATGAAAAATAATCTCAAGCCACATTCAAATCAGAATCAAAATACTAAAAAAACAACAACATTTTGTTAAAAAGAATAAATTTAAAAAATCCATCTTTTGGGAATCCTATTAGAAAAGAATAGGAAAATTTTATGAAATTTTACCCTTTTCATGAATCAAATTAAGATAAAATTGCAAGTGATTTTTTTTCTTTCATACAAACAAGACAACAAAACAGTGTAGTAAATTATAATGTAGCTAGAATGCTTTTTGTTACATACATCAAAATTACACCAAATACACATGGGGATACCATATTCTGCAGAATAATATATATCAATGCAGTACAAGCCTATCTGACATGACTAATCAATTAATAAATTAAATATTCAGAAAATTTAAACAGTATCAACATAATTTATAATTAACATACATAAAACTATTCCCAATACACATAAAAGGGAACAATATTACGCAACCCTAACTACAGTACAAGAAATATATTGTGCCATAAAACTGTAAAACACAGCAGTACAGAAGAGAATTAGGGCCACCGGAAAAAAAAAATAATAATAATTCTGACTTTAAAGTCAGAATTATTATTATTATTTTTTTTTTTCGGTGGGCCTAATCCTCTTCCGTACAGCAGGGAGGAGCCAAACAGGTGGGAAAAAGAAAACTGTTTACTTTAAAAAATAAATAAATAAAATAATTTACAAAAATTAAATTCTAGTGACAGATCTAAATTAATACAATATGAGAGAACCACAAGGACACAGGCTTGTGTCCTTGTGGACACTAACAGAATGGGAAAACCAAGTAGTACTTAGACTGGGCAGCTTGATTACTGGAATGCCAGACAGATGGGAGACAGCTTGGGAGTGCAGGCAGCTGAGACACTGAGGGAAGCTATGAGATAGATCTGGAACACAGACGCTGACACAAGCAAACAATACACAGAGACTTGAATGTTATAGAATGTGAACCAAGAGCTAACAAAGAACAAACAGAAGAAAACACATATTTATGTATTCTAGAAAAAAAACGCAAGGAATCTTAAACCTGAACTGAATATGAAAAGACTGACAAATCACGAAGTAATGCAAAACCCAAGACCAAAGTCATGACATGTAAGGTACCCCAGTCAGCCTTTGGAGACTGTTCATTTGTTTTATTGAAGGAGAAAAAACACTGAATCCAAAACGTGGATGTTTTATAATTTGCTGTTAAAAATCATAACTGCATTTATTATCATCCCAACTTTAAAAATACGTGAAATTTGGAGCAGCCTATTTTATTCAGGCAACATTTTTTTCACATTTTTTGTTTGTTTTTTGGAGCAGTGTCGAGCTGAATTATGTGAAATCTCTCTCTCTGTGTGTGTATATATATATATATATATATATATATATATATATATATATAATTCAAACATCAAATATGGTATTACTCTGGCTGACTTTTTTTAGAGATGTGAAGTTGTATATACGCT
>CAEFZY010059904.1:0-62174 GCA_903066815.1 Brachyrhaphis roseni | reverse complement strand
GAACCCCCGCGGTGGCTGATAGGCCGGAGCGGCGCTTGGCTGCGAGGGCCGCACGACGCTGCTCCGCAGCTTTAATTTTATTTAGTTTTTCATGGTAAAAGTTGCAGATCCCTGGTCTAGACATTTTCCATTTGCTTTCATGAAGCCTTTTTGCTTTCATACCTTTTTTCTGCTTTAGGAATGATCATTACATCTACAGTATATTACCTAACAATGTGACTACCTACTTTGTGTCTTTCTATCTGGTTAAAAAAGGTGCTGTAGGTACCAAATTGATTTATCACTGTGTGTTTATGAGTTGGATGTCCAGCTTCATCGGGGACTAAAGTTTATGTTAGTCTTTTGTTTACACAACTTAGCGCTGCTTGACTCTGTGTCAGGGATGCCCGTACAGAGTGTGCGTGCACACGTGGGGGTGTGCAGGCGTGTGTGTGTGTTGGGGGTGGAGTCAGGAAGCAGAAGAAGATGAAGGTCAGAGCCAGAAAGAGAGACCCCAGGAGAACAGGGTTTTTACAGGGGCTTTGGTTGTTCCTGCATCATTACCCCAACTGCAGACAAAGCCTACTTACGTCTCTTTTTCCCCTCCCTCACCATACACTCACTCATACACGCATACACACTCTCACCGTATATGTCAACAGAGGCTGACAAAGCCTCCTGCACAGGGGAGAAGAGAGGAAATACGAGAGAGGAGGCGACACAGGGAAAGGAGACCGGAGAATAGATTTATGAAATGAAGCATTCCAAACAGCACTATCTGCCTGCTGTGAGAAACACCTTTAATAAATCACCGCACAGCAGCAGAAAATAGAGCATTTGGTGGAGTTCTTTACCGGGTGTGTATATATATATTTGTGCATAAGCATGTTTGGATGAGAGAGGGAGAATGAGAAAGTGTGAGAATCTTTTATACCCACCACTGATCTCGGTGAAAAGTAGACTGGGACTGAGTGTTGTAAGCATGCAAATGCACAGGAATGCACGTCAGCGTCAGTTTACGAGTGTGTGCAGTCAGTTTATGTGGTTGCATTTGTTACATGCTGCCCTCCCACAGGGTATCTTTACAGAGAGCACGATACAAAAAGAGACAGATTGGGTGGGAGAACGAAAACTAGAAAAGAAAAGGGGAGAGGGAGGAATGAGCTTAGTGGCTTCAGGGGATCTGTCTGGGTCAGAGACAGTAAGAGTCAGAGGGAAAAAGAGCAAAGTAGAAGAAAGGCAAGCAAGAGAGGAGGGCGACGTGCTGAGAGGAGAGTTTTTCCTCAGGTGAGTTGTTCTGTAAGTGAGCGCTGATCTGCCCCGATCCTGTCACAGAGAAGAACGCCAGGTCGACTGCACTGAGAATAAAAACAGCTCCTTACTGAACATCCTCACACACACAAACATGCATTCACGGCTGCTCATGCCACGCAGCATCTCTCAGAGCTATTCAGATGCAACCGCGAAGCCGGTGAACTCTTCACCTAGCTGTTGAACACATTGAGAGCTTATTAAGTGTCTTTTCCAGCCAAAGAAAGGCCAAGGATGTAATTTGCCATTCACACACTGGTTTCACTGTCTGTCTCTTTAACACATCTAGTGCTCATCTAGCATCCTTAAGTCCTCAGAATGAGACAATTAGCGCTCAGAGACAAGGCCAGCGCAGTCAATGGAGGAGGAATTGCAATGTGGAAGGAGACAATTTAACACTGAAATACATTCAGTCTGATGGGGAAAAAGAGTGAAAAATGTGAAGGAGAGCCGGATATTCGGGGGAATGGTCTTTTCAGTTTCTGTAATAAGGTAGAGGAGACAGACGGGAACAGGGAGACTTTTATGAGTCCGACAATGAAAGGCAATCAGATGGGAGCGATATGAAATCAGCGAAACATGGAGCATGTGTTCAACAGCGGACTAATTTCACGAACGCCTTTTGCTGATTGCCGCTGAAAGGGTGGGCTGAAAAGAAGAGAGTGATTAGAGGGAGCTCTGTGAAGAGAAGATGCTCATGGGTGTTGTGAAACATCTACAATGATTAGGTATTTAAACCTGACTCACTGACCTTTCGTTAAAATGAAGGGAAAGATCTTCCATTAGTGTAATAACTTTTTAATGTTGTTTCAAAAACCATTAACTCTTGGGGTGCGCATTTAAGGAGTTTTTATTTGGGAAGACCTATGACCTTGAGGTTGAAATATTTGCATTGTTATATTTGCATTAGTTTGAACTACAATAAATTTAATTTCAATTAGCAAAGCTCTTATTTACACACAGAAAACGACTGAAAAAGATCTCACATTTCATTAGTTTTGTGACAGTAAGGTAATGACATGTTAATACTGACATTTTGTGCAGTGTAACTAACTCCTCTGCACTTTATCGTGTGACTTCACCCAATCCTGTAACTGGCCCATTGGGGCTTTGGACAGTGGGGTGGTAATGTAGCATGCAGATGAATTAAAGGGGTTGGTATTTAATTGCAGCCCACAGATAGCCTCATACATCTTTGGATCATTTAAAGGGGCGGTGGGCTGAGTAATGTGTGTGTGACACGGCTCTGTGTTTTATAAGAGAGCTGCTATTTCACAGACTGCTCTATAAACGAACGGAGAAACCAGCGGAGAAGAGTGGTTAAAGGCCTTTTTGTGTTTGGAGCTTGACGCCGTTCTCAAAGACAGCCTATCAAATGTTAGCTGTGTTTACATGTAGAATTTTAAAGATATATGTCCTCCGTTTATGTAGACAAATGTGAGTATGCAAGTTTTATATAAAAAAAATAGGTTTATTACATATTTGTTAAAACTGTCACACCAGTAGGTGACAGTATGTTAGAAGAAAAGATCACTGTCTTCCAGCTCCTGCCTGCTACTATTAATGTCTGAAGAAATGCTTTGCTCTCAACCAAAAACAACCAATCACAGCCAGGAGGAGGGTCTTACTGCTGTCACTCAATCTCATGTACTCGCTGCTAAATGTGCTAATGGCATGGAGAAACAGATTACCGATCACGAAAATCGTCAATCCACCAGTGGCTGTGTTAACTAGCCTGAGCTTTCACAATGGCATCTGCTGATGGAAAAAAGCTTCTGTGGTAGCAAAGAGTAAGGGGCAGGAGGACGAGCAGCGCCACAGCAGATGGTGACTGACAGCGCTAAGATCCGCCTTCGAGCTTTGATTGGTTGTTTGTAGTTAGCACTGGGAGAAGGCAGAGGAAATAGATTTTTTTCGCAGATTACGTCTCATACTGTGATGACATGGAGACACCTTCAACAAATATGTAAAAAAATATTTTATTTAAAAGTTACATACTGCAGCTTTAATTTAGTTTAATTTTTTTTTATTTCTATAGCGTGAACTTATAGCAGAAGTCATCTGAAGGCACCTTACAAAAAAAAGCCAATATAATCTAATCATGCTTTTATTTTAATTAAACTTTATTTAGGATATTTGTATTTTTAGCATTTTTGGTGTTTATTTTTTTAACATTTTTTTGTTGACTTCTATTTTTTTTTTTCTTTTTACTTCTTATAAGTGATATATGATTGTTTTCCTGGGGCATAATTATGTCAAGTCACAGAAGTTAATTTTGAAGTCCTGGCCATAAGGCTGGATTCAAACCCAAATTCATCTCGTCACCAAATACATTGAGTGATAAGTGTGGGAATTACAGAAGAAAGTGGCATTTTGTTAACATTTTTTTTTAATGAAGAAAGGAAGCTGAGATCAATATCGTAGTAACCTAGAAACCAGTTAAGAGATTACCTTGTTTAATATCCTCACATTTCAACATGTGTGTAAAAATGAAAAACGGGTGCAATAAAAAAACTGGATCCTACCAGTAAACTAACATTGTGTCTCCTTGTAGTCTTTTAACAGGGTACCAATCCAAAACGTGAGGCCAAATCCACTCAGAAAAGGTTAATCGGGCAGAAAATCAACTTTTCTCCATGGCCAACTTGTTCCTACGTATTACACCCTATAGAAAAGTTAGGGGAGAGTGAAAGAAAAAAGAGCTATAGAAGGGATTCAAGACTAGATGAGCTAGAGAGACTGAGGAATCATTGACGACCCATGTTTTTATTTGCTCCACCCTTGTAAAATTACAAATGACTAAGTACTTTCATACTAAAGTTGCAGAATGTTTAAATGGCTGTGGTTTTAACAATTTTCCCACAATTGATTTACAATTACAATTTAATGTGTTTGTTATATTTTTAAACATCTTTATCAGGGGTTCCAAAACATTATCTCATCAGCTCACATTTCAAAAAGGAAGTAACGGAAAGAGCAAAAACAAGACTTAGATGAAGTGGGAAAAGAATGAGCAAAGAGGTGAAAGAAAAGATGAAGCTGCATGGTGGTGGAGGTGGTTAAGAAGAAATGAATGCAGTGCAGGAATATGCTAAAAATTGCATGTTTCAGGTGGAGCCCCAGCTGTTTTATCCCTTGGGGTTGCAACAGCTGTCATAAACAGTAACCCTAACACACACATACACCCACTTGCTTGGTGCTTTGTGTTTTTTTGTATTTCCCAACATCTGTGCTAACCCTGTTTTACCCCTCACTCCCCTGTACCCCCATTTTTTTTTTCTCTTGTGACTGTTTATTCACCTCTACCCATGTTGAATATTTCTGTCCATGTGTCCTTCTTCCACATTCCTTATTTCCTTAGGAAGATAGGGACACCAGGAATGATGGCAAGAAAGGGGTGATGGAAAGAGAATAGAGGCCTGGTAAGCAGAAGGGCAAGTCTTTCATGTGGCCGTATCATTCGGTCTGCATAGTCCAGATTACATTCCCTCTCTTTGGCTAGACAGCTTTTCCAATTTCTCTCAGCCGAGGGAAGACAGGTTGAGAAGACGCGGCTGGTTAACTGCATTAACTCCTTTTGGCTTCCTCAATGTGTCTGGTGCGCTAATCCCTCTCTGTTGACATGTCAGGACCAGAGAGTGTGGCACTGGTTGATAGGGAGGTCCTCCTTCCACTGTGGAAGACACTTGCCCTCCCACCTTGCTCTCATCATATACCCTTCTTTTCTCTCTAAAGCGTTTAACAGCTCCAACTTTTAAAATTAGCAGACAAATTGGAAACTTGTTTTCAGCCACAGCTTTGGCTCTTAAGCTCAGACTGAGGGACAGGAGGAGAAGGATGGAAATTGGATTGGACCTAAGAAAGGGAAGGAAAGTCTACTTGTTACAATCAGAGAAAACTGAGGGCAGCATGGATGGAGTGAGCACAGCTTGGATGGTTGCAGGTAGTGGTTGGATATGCACATGTACTGTTGTGCAGACTTCAGGTGTTGGGGGATGGAGAGCATTGTTGGTAGGGGTGGATACTGGGGAGATCTGGAGGGATAGAGGGGGATCAGCAGAGGGAAAGGAGGAGGGGTAAGAGAAGAGTGATTATGGTGGGTCTGGGCTGCCAGGCCTGATAAATGACTAATCAGGAGTACAGGGCCTTAGGTCCCTCACAGGACCCCTACTACCACAGTCTTATCACATGCACAGACTGCAGATACACACTCACACACACACGCACACCCCTGCCTCTAGCAAACACGCTGCAAACATCCTGCATTACACACTTGGACACAAAAGGAGAGAGTAAGAGAAAAGAGGAGGATGGGTTGAATCCATGGCTGTCTCTCCTGGAGCATTGCTCTGTTTGGAGTGCTGTTATAGATCCACCTCTGCTGCCTCTTCTCACCTGTCTCACCTATCTGCTCTGGGCCTAATAGTGCACCAACTCTTGGACAAAGAGCAGGTCACAGATCTGACAAACTGATGTTCTATCATCTATTGCTATTTTAAAGTTCAAAGTCGTGAAGAATCAGTCATTTCAGCTGCGTTTGTTCACTTGGTTTTACATGATACTGGTTGTAATTAAGCACCATTTACCTTAGTCTTTTATTTTTTTCACCAAGATTTATTCACCACACTGTTATCGTTTGCTCGAGGATCTCAGTCAATATCATGTTATTCAGATGAGGGAATCGAATGTGTTCACCAGCCCATTTATTAGGTACACTTGTTTGACTACTTGTTAACTTGAATAGTGACTTTGCCAATTACATGGCAGAAACTTAATGCATTTAGGTATCTTTGTGGTGAAACTTGCTAAATTCAAACATGTGTGTCAGAATGGAGAGAAAAAAGGGGAGTGAAGTGATTTTGAGTGTAACCAAGGTATGTAGAATAACATCTCTGAATGCATGACACTTGAACCTTGAATCTGATGGACTGTAGCAGCAGCAGAAGACCATCCCAAATGTGAATAACAAGAAACTGAGGGAACAATTCACCAAGATTAGGCAGAAATTGATTGGAAAGAGTTCCCTCCTCTCGTTTGAGTTGCATTCCTAATCTGCTATTTCAGTGCAATTTTAGTGCAATGACAAAGGCTTTCTATTCAATGTCATCCTTAACATTTATATGAAAATGTTAGAATATGGTGTAAACAACATGAAAGTATGGATCCTTCCTGACTTGTATGAAGGGTTCAGGCAAGTGGTGGTGGGGTAATAGTCTTGGTAATATTTGTATCATTTGTTGACCACATCATATAATCTCAACTAGTTTCTTCAACATGACAATCTAAGCCCTAAACAACTCAATCCAGAAAAGCACCTCTCTTTCTACAAGTAATACAGTGTAACAGGAGATTCTTATGATTTATTTGTAGTCAAAAAATCTACAGTAATGAAGTGATGCTGTAACGTAAATAAAGGCCAAAATTTCTAATAAATGTTTCCAACACTTGTTAAAACTATCCCATGAATAATTAAGGCACTTCTAGAGGCATAAACGGTCCAACCCAGTAATACCCAGGTATAACTAATGAATTGACTGGTGAGCATATATTAAATATGTGCATCAAGGATGAGGAAAGTGCAATCAGTTTAAATTTACTATTGTCCAGCAGAGTGTGATTATGGAACAATCCATGACATTGATGAGGAAGATATGGAAAAGGTGAGAAAGAGACCCATTGAGAGGAAGAAGTAACAGAGAAGCTGTAGCGATGGGGGTTTATGGATGTCTTTGTGTGTCACGCTCCATTGACTCAGCCTCTGTACCCCAGCAGGCATGTGATCCCTGTGTGATTCTGCTAATAGCGTCACCACTGGGGTCGAAAACAAGTGCGTGTGTGAGACAATGGGAATGGGTGGGGTGTGGGGATGGAGGACAAACAGGAAGAGCCAGAGAGCGATAGAGCAAGCAGGAAGGAGGAACGACATTTAGAGGAATAAAAGAAAAAGTGAGGGCAGAAATGTTGCAGAAAAGACGGATGACACTCCGGTCTCTCAGGGATTAGTTACAAGGACAGCCAAGTTGGTCTCTCTATCCCCTTGTACCTTCATGTCCCCTTATGCCCCTTAATGTCCAGCCACGTCCCCAGATGCAAATGCACTTAGATAGCCGGATCACCTCTGCAGTCTACACCTGAATGAGCAAAGTGTGTTTTTACTCCAGTGGCTAATTCAGTATAAGTTATGGGTCTTGGTGTGTACGTTTCTCAAAGTTAGACATCAAACTGTATGAGCAAAGATGATCTACTTTCCTTTGTAGACTAAAGGCAGTAAGGTAAATTTTTACCGATTTGGTGAAAATTTTCTTTCTAGTTTAAAGTATATCTCAACTTTTCTTTTTTATACTTTTCTTTGACTTTTCATCTCTTTGTTGCTGCTGGTACAGAAATAAACGTATGGTTATCTAGTCCTGCTTAGGTCCACTGCAAAAACATGTTTTTTATAGGGATTTGTGCTTCATAATAAATCTTGGTTTTCATGTACTGTTCAGGCAGCACACATTTTCTTCACTGTGTGCTTCACAGAGGATAAAGATAAAATCCTACCCGTCTAATTTTCATTTCACACTCAATATGTATCTGTGCCGTTCCTGAGGCTGCAGCTACAACATTGGGAATGTTGCTTAAGCCTTCCCTGCTCTCTGACTGTCAGCCCTGGCTAACTTTGAGTAGCGCTGAAGCATTGCAATGCCTTCTTCGTTCTGACTCTCTGTCTCTACCAGTCACAACTAGCAGATCCATGATGCCCTCTTATGTGGTTTCTGCAGATGCTGGTGTCTGTGGCGATAAGGCCTCGCAGTTGAGCAATCTGATTGGATTAGCAGGCTCTTTGAACAAGCCCTGACTGGCTTTTTGCCGGGGGGATGCAAATGAGGTTCTTAAGAGGAAGGAACTTGACCCTTATTGAGGCTGGCAGTATGGACGGTGGCACAGTGAAAGGAAAGAGGGGTAGTGCACAGTCTTTGAAAGCTGAATTGTGGGAAGTAAAGAGGTAGAAGTATATCAGTGGCAGACTCGTTCTCTATCGCCTCATTTTTTTTCCCTCTCTCAGTCTGGATAAGTGTCTCCATGGTGCCACTTGTCTGCCTGGTTGGCCTTATGGCTTGCTGGCTTTTCCAATTTGTGTCAATGTGTCAAAGCCACTCTTTGGTTGTGTTTAACCTTTTTGACAAGCTGGTTAGCTCCCTAGCCTGGAAGTCTCCAAATTTAAAGATTTGTGACTACAAAGATGCAACATTTGTGCCCACGACCAAGCAGGACTCATAATACTTCACACTAAAAATGTTCTTGTTAAATTTATTGAAACTTTGGAATCGTGGGCTGTTGGGATTTCTTTAAGCACTCCATTTTGGGTGCATGTTTACTGGGTTCTTTGGAAATTATTTTTATTCTAGGTTAGTAAAATGTCTGGACTCATTGCTCTGACACAATTGCACCAATTACAAAGATACATGATGCAAACAGCAAGTAGATAAATTTGTAAATTCTTGTACTGCATGCTCAAAGTTTTATGTTGATATTGTTTTGAATGGACATCGAATATAAAATTTGCTACTGCTGACGTCTCCAAACTGATTGCAAGGTGAATGATGACAGTGGTTTTGGTGTGGGTCTTAAAACGTTTGTCTGGCAGTATTGTGGTTACTCTGTAGAAAAACAAATCTGTTACGTATAATATAAAACACTTGAAATGCTCAATTAGCCAACCTTTAGTTGCTAATGCTGCTAAAGATGATATCTGCTTCGTAGTGTATTGGCACTCCAAGAAAAGTCTATTTCAGCTTATATTTATAGAGAAGTTCATTTCACCCTGTTTGACTCAAAATCTTAAAATACTTTGATCAAACTTGAGGGGGCTGAAGTGTCTATAGTTTGGAGATATTTCAAGGTAAATGTGGGGGACACTAAAAAGGATTTATTTTATTATTAACTATCTCATATTCATTATTTTTAAGGTATCCACTGATGTGTACCTTGATGTCATTTTGATTTGCTAATGCAGTGAGAGGGACTGTGGATCTATAAAGAAGAAGAACAAGCTTGTTCTAAATAAAAGAAATTTGTTTTCAAAAGTTATTGTGTGATGTAAAAATACCAACTTATTAATTACTCTGTATTTTTACTTGGAATCAGCAAGTACCTAAACTGAAGTGCTTGCAGTCGGTCTGGAAAACACTGACTTAGGGACACCCAAGTTTTCAAAAAGGACTATTCTGTTAAATTCTAATCAATGTAAAATGTTTATGTTTAAAGTGTGATCTGCTCTGCACAGCGCTCTCTCTGGTGTGAACTGCCGAGCAACTAAAGTTGCTAAAGTCTAAGATTTACACCCCAAAGTCTCATTATGGATGTGAGAAAGACTAAATTTACTATGCTCTAAATGTTTTGGTGTGTTTTAGAAACCTTCCAATCCAAAAATAAAATGTTCACTATAAATGCCGTGGGCCTGTTTCAAGGTCATGAGATTGACAGGCTGTTAGGGAGAAACATTGTCACTTTTACAATGAAAACACAAAATGTATTGAATAATTTTTTTTTTCTATCAGATCAATTTATTGCGGATACAGATGATATGGGTATAATCCTGTCTCTGTTCATTGTTTAAAAGTTACTGCATGGCCTTGGTGGAATCTCATGCTGTTTTATATGAACACTTCAAAGCATTCACACGTGCTATATGACCTCACAGTGCCAACCTAGGAAAAAAAATTTGAATAGGGCTGTAAGTCATGCTAGATTAATCCTGCTTTTGTTCCAGAGAGACAAGGTTGTTTTGGGTGTAGATGGAGAGAGATTGAAAGGATGGAGTACAGTTTTAGGAGCAGAACCCACTGTTAAGGGTTTGTAGCCAACTTGGCCCTTCTCTCACCCTCTCTTCTCCCCTGAGGGGTTTTATCTGCCCACTTCTTCCTTTCGTGCGGGGCCCACGGGACACTTTAATGGCGCCATGTTCCCTGTCAGTCAGATATTTAAATGGAAACCGACCATGAAAGTATGGCTGCTCAGGGTTGGCTCGTTTCGTCACGTCCTTGCTCTCAGCAGTCCAGAGTCAAAAATCAGATGCCAGAACTCCAGCCCCAAGCTCCAGACGAGCCTGGGGGAGACGAGTCAGGCTCAATCTGCAAGTTTAATATCCCCCTTCAGGTTTTAAACCTGTTTACCTTGCAGATTTGATCAAGGATACGGATGCCAGTGGAGGCAACAGCTCCTTGCTTTGGAAACCTTCTGTCCAGAGGTTCATTGATTCATGCTAAACGGTCCAGGCATCGTTATTAATCACTCACTTGACTCAATTGATATTGTCCTACACACAAAAGAATCTTGTTGCTTTTAAAATCTACATCTGTAAAGGTGCATTGTTTTACTTGCTGTGTTTGTAGCTGGTGCTGCACCTCTGTTGCCCTATAATAGTTATAATTATCAGCGTGACAATTGACAGCTGCAGGTGGTCTCACCAACCCTCACCAGACAACCTAATTTAACCCAGTAATAAATCTCTGTGCCCAGTTGGCCATTTTAGCTGTTTGGCATGGGGCACTGTAAATTTACCCTAATTAGATCCTCCTTCCTTCTCCTCCCACTCTGCTTTCCCCATCTTACCTCTTTTCTCAGACTCTTTCTCTCTCCCCCGTCTCCTCCCCTGCTCATTGGTACATATGCTCATACACCTGGCCTGCATCGTTACCTGTTTACAAATGACCAGGCTGGTTCTGCTGGCTTCAGCATCCCCTCCACTGCACAGTACTGAATCTCTCCTTCTCTCTCACATGCTCTAACCCTCCCCTGTGTCATAATTAGACCTCAGAGCTCATGTTTGCTTGCTTAATATTATAATCCACCTGCAATTCTCTCTCTGTTGTGCTTTGCTGTACAATCAGCACAGCAAACACCCCAAAGTCTCCTATCATGACCTCCTGCTGCTGGAGATTTGGAATTGGACTTTAAGCATGAGTATTTTATTTTGACATTCTCACGTCATCCATGCCGTGACAGCACCGCTGTGAGGTATGTAACAACACATCCAGCTCACAATATAAGATGCATGATATTGGATTCATTGAGAAGGTTTTTGGGAAAACTAAGAATAATTGGTTTTGGTTTCACAAATAAAGGTTGAACACATTTAATAGTTTGTAATAAATAAGTGCAGGAAGTGTAGAGTTAATGAGTTCAGATTTTTATTCTTATCTAATTCCTGGTCCTAAAAGTAGAATAAAGATTTCCCAAAGTACACAGTCTGATTCAATTGATATGTGCAGGTTTGGTTTTTCCAAGAGTTTTTCATTTTGATTTACGGAAGATGCTTATTCATTTATAGTTTTGTTAACAAAACTGTTAACAAATCACAAATCATAACCAGCATCATTATTGACAAATGGCAGTGTTGCCAGATTAGACCATAGAAAAAAGCAACTGCAACTGGAAAATAAGTCCAAAACAACATCCACCGTATTTTTACTCCCCCTCAACCTCATAACACATTCAAGTTCTTGAGTATTTTTAGTAACTTATATAAATTGTCCCCACAACTTTTACTTCAGATTAAGAGCTGTAGCTTCTCTAAGAGGAGCCCAACTGTGCCTAAAGTGAATTTGGTAATATAACAATTAGCAATTGTGAATTTATTTTATGTTACCAGATGTTTTTTTCAAAATTAAGTATATGTGGATTGAAATTTGTTATTCCTCTGCTGAAAAAAGAAGCATTATAATATACTCTGCAGCAGGACATAAAAAGCCATATCATAGCTGACACATTATGACTCCCCAAAAGTTGCTGATTGCTGAATGATAAAATGCGTTTTAACTTGTATGATCAGTATATGACCCGTACTCTCCTGGCCTGCAGAAGAAAAACTAAGTCTTCCATTTTACGCAGTGTTTTTATAAGCAGCTGGGGCATTTTATTATTAAGGTAGATTTCCAAGCTTCTTCATGCCATCATTCACAGCTTAACTTCAACGAGTGAGCAAATTACCTGTTGACCATGGTGAGCCTGCGTCTTCCTGTGAATTCATGTCCTCCCACTGGTCTTCTTCATCTAGTTTCTCTTTCTCACTTTCATCAGAATGCTGCTGTGTCATCTGAAAGTTGAAAGCATATTTCAAATTGGCAGCCCTGTCTGTAGTGATATATTGAGATGAGTTTGGAAGTGGGGCAGCAGAAGTGACATTATTTAATATATTTTTAATTTTAGCTCTGCAGTTAAATACGTGCATCACAAACTACAAGTACCTGCTTGTTATGTAATCTATAGCAACCATTTGTTGGATCCTCTGACTCTAGTGAAAGCAGAATCAGTAACAGTTAAAATGCAATTTTTTTTTTTTTTTTTTTTTTGGGAGTTTTCCCCTTTAAAAGTCCCTAAGCACCCATGTCACATTACCTACGCATGAAATCAACCCCTAATTTTGGTGCTCAAAGGAGCTAACCACTGTAGGACAGAGGCCTACAGTGGTTGTCCTGCTTTGTCTGCTTTCCATATTGTGCCCATCTTTTGTCCCAATTGGTCCCACTAGTTGGTTTAATGATGAACTAGGGGACCAACCGAACCATTCAGCGGCAGAGTGGGACATGTTACACGTGTTTTCACTGTCCTACTGTTAAAAATAATATATCCAGTCAAATTAGGTATATTCGTCTAGAGGACAAAGTCTTCTCATATGGGAGCAGGTCTTTATAAGCAATAAATAAAATCAATCCAGGCTGTCACTTCCAACATTTTCATGTAAATATCCCCCCCAAAAGAAAACAACACTAAAGTTGTTTATAATAAGCTCAGCTGGAGACTGCAGCGCCAAGGAGGAGTTTTGTTGGAGCAAGCGTTTAGGCGCCCCAGAATGGTGGCCATTCAAGATTTGAAGATTTAACAAACATGCATGAAAGAATCGAAGCAACTCTCCAGGTATATTTTTATTGAGGAAATAATATTATATTGTGCTGTAAAGCTCAAAAAGTAAATTTTTACATAATACTCCACCTTTAAATTTACTGTGTAAGACCAATTCCCATGCTGACAGCAAACAAATAGCTCTTTGGAAGACAGACTTCACTCTGATAAGACATACTGTGCCGTTTTATTATCTTGAGGTCTCGTATCACCCCCACTATGAGGCCAACACCACCCCCCCTCAAGTTGTTCCTGTAAAAGGTATGAATTTTGAGTATGTGTTTGTGTGTCGGTGGATGTGTGTCGGGGGTATCAGTGTCAGGGCTAATGGTCTCTAGCAGGGGCGTCAGCTTGAAGATTTATGCTGCAAATTAGTCAAATGTGATCAAACAGCAACCCAGTTAATCATGCAGGACCCACGTTTATCCCTGGTTTATCTACAGGCATAATTATAGACACCCATTCCTCTGACAGGCCAAAGGCAGGGCCCCTGCAGAGTGATATTGGGGCGGGGGGCCTCCATGCAGTGTTGTCACAGTGATGAATGTCCTAGGGGTGCAGGGAGTGTTTTAAACATGTATATACTTAACACACACCAACGTGAATGCTGTGAAGGAAGGCACGGCCCCTGCAGAACTAGTGCAACTGCGATCTGGACCAGCATCCTAAAGGAAAACCAGCGTGTCAGCCCCCCTTTTCCTCCTGGGTTTCACCATTTGAAGCACCTCAGCCATTAAGCACGAGTTGTGCCATAAATCCAACTCGTCATATGACTTCCAATTCATTATGTGTTAAGTGTTGACTGGTTAAAGCCAGCTCTATCACTCATTCCCTCACATTTCAACTGTCTCCTCTGCAGCCGCGCACAACTTGGAAAGGGGGAATGGGAATCATCTGGCAGTGTTCTGTTATTCTAGGCCATTACCATGTGCCAAGCTGGGAAAGAGATCCAGTGATGTGTGCTGCAGTTTGTGATTGGAGTGGATCCTCTCTCTCCCCCCACCTCTGACAGCCATTTTAAACACTCGTTTATGCAGCGCTTTTAATATCAATAAGAGAAGCAGGCAGGCAGGCGGACAGGCTGCAGTTTCTTACACACACACACCGACACACACACACGCACACAGAGAGTGACACATACGGCCTGGCTGGAAATCAGCAGCCTCCATCTCCCTGGTATGACAGGGTGTGGTAATTATGTCTCTGTGAGAGTGTGTGCTGTTTGCTGGGTGAAAAATGATAATGGGGTGATTTTTAAGTGCCATATCTCCCGCACGGGTAATGAAAAGTACTTTTAATCCAGTTCGGAGGAACGGAGGGGTGGAGGAGAGGAGTGGCTGGGGAAAGGAAGCAGAAGGGTCTGTTGTGATGGGAGGAGAAGAGGAGGAGTGGAGGAATAAGAGGCTGCTCTAAGGGTGGAGGCACGCTGATAGAGGGAGCTGAGGAAAAGAGAGAGATGGGTGAGTTCTATATGGAGATGAGGGAAGAGGACAAAATGAGAAGCAAGGAGAGGTTGCTAAAATTGTGTGTGTGCGTGTGTGAAGCAGAGTTTGTGTTGCGCCAGGGGAATGCATAAGCCTTGGCAATAAAATCAGCAATTAGAATAATTAAGAAAGACTGACAAGCTCTTTGTCTTTTTCTCTTCATGTCTCTTTTTTCTTCTCTTCTTTATCTTTTTTTTTTTTCTCTGCAGTTGTAACTACAAATATGTCAGATAGTAAAATGCTGGGTATGTCAGGTTACTAACATGACTATCTGTGTTGGATAACACACTCATGAACTTGTCAAAAGTCAGTAAATGTCAGAGGCAAAGAAGTAAAACGATAACTGTGCCTTCTCTTACTTGTCTCACCTTTACTTCGTCTCTATGTCACAAACACAATAAAACTCACAAAAATGCATTTCACCTGAGGTGGAATGTGGAAATCGTTTTGCAGTCTGATTTTTTTTATTTAAGGAAAACTCTTCGTTTGAAAGACAGATGGAGTTCACCAATCACTTCACACCCCTGTGCTAGATGTGTCACACTTAATTATGAACTTGGATCAGTGGTGCATGAGCTCAGAAAGAGTTGATGCACGTATGAAGTGTGTTTGCACAGATGAATGTGTGTCTGCAACACCATCTGACTAACTCATTTTGCATCATAGTCTGTTTTATTTGTTTTTTGTGGTACCCAAAGTTTAGATTCTAGATTAATTAAGATGAATAATGCTTGATTGATCTCAGGATTTGATAACTTGGAGTAAAAATATGACAGTTTCAAACAAATAATACAAATCACTAAAAACACAAATGTAATCATGAATTGATTACTTATTGATAGTGTAGATATATATATATATATATATATGTCCCTGTGTATATATATATATACACAGGGACACACAGACAGGGACTGTCTGTGTGTCTACATTTCTGTTAATATATAATAATATATATTATAACATATATTATAACAAATATATGTTATAATATTTGGTTTGATTTATTTATTTAAACAGGTTTTTAAAAGCAAAACAAAAAAGCAAGACAAGACAGAGGAAATATGTATACATAACCAAGAACAAAGTAACTTGTTTACCACTACTTTTCTGTGTGAAAAGGAGTACAAAGACATGAACATTTATTTAATCCTACCCCTTATCTCAACTTAATGAAATATTTTTTTGCAACAGCTGATATAATTATTCATGTCCTGTTTAAATAAAAGAAAATATTAGCCCTGTCATACTTGAAAGATTAATTTATTTTTTTTTCTGAGCTTGATTCCTAAGAAAGACTGAAACGTTACTTAGCGTAATCTGTATGCAGGACACCTCAGAGCAGCAAATAAAAGTCCCTGTCTGTGTGTCTACATTTCTGTTAAATCTTCTTAAGATTTTATAATAGGAGCTTGATAAATGAGGAGTTTATTTGTCTTCATAATTTACAGAATCTCAAGTGTGTGATTCATAGGTCAATTACTCAAAGAGCCACCTCTGTCCAAACATTTATTCCACTGTTTAAGTCTGCATTTCTTTATAAATCCATCATGAAATGCTCACGCTACCCTCTGTGTCTGTGCGTGCATGTACGCACGCGTCAGTGTTTACTTGTGCACGCCCTTGTGTTTGGATTTGCATGCAGCTCGTGTGATATGTTTTAATTCGGGGTAAAAAGACAGCAGTGCGACGGGGCAGGTTGGCTTTATCAGAGTCTGTTTATCTTAATTCCCCTCCATCTCTTTCAGACCCACCATCCATTACCTGTCTGGAGGAAGCAACATGCTCTACCTTCTCTCGCACACAAACATAAAATTACCGTGGAGTTTAAAATATGATGTTAGGACTGCGTTAGAGGATTGCCTGTCTCTTTTTCAGACGAGTATGCATTGTTGCCTTGTCTTACATGGACTTTTCAATGTGGTCCATGTGACCTTGTCTGGGTTTGTGATGTTTGTGAGGTAGCTCTTAAAGAAGCTCAACATGCAAGCAATTTGAAACTCATCTCACACATTCAGAACACCACCAGTCATGACCCTGACACTTTGCTCAGCAACCAAGTTTAAAAATATTTCACATTTTGTGATGTTACAACACAAAACTCTATTTTATTTTATGGGATTTTTTATTTAACAGACCAAAACAAAGTAGCATATAACTTTAGAGTAAAAGTTGTATAACGAACAAGTTTGCATATAAATTCTGAAAACTGGTATGCATTTTTATTTAACCCCATTTACTCTGAGCTGCCTAAATAAAGTGCTTGATACTGTCTTCAGAAGTCCTGTAATTAAACAAAATGTGTAATTGCAGTTGTAGTATTATGTTGCTTGGATCCCTCTTTTTATGCAGGGACAGAACCATAATATACACAATTTGATCAATAGCTATCCCAGGTTACTGTGCATCTTTGGACCTCTTAATAAATTTGGCCACATGAACAACGCAGATCTTGCTCATCATTATGCTGCACATATGCACCACTACCACAAAATCAATGCAAGCATGACTCGAGTATCTCCACAAAAAATAAGAAACACCAAAGCTTAATCTCAAACTATAATATGCAGCTTCTTTATTTGAATCTGAAACTTCTGCTGTGAGTCACTGTCTGGTTAATTCAGATAATATCTAATTCTGCGCTTAGGGGAACAGAAAGAGGAATCAAATTTTTATTTCCAAATGGTCATTTTTATTGTGGACAAAAAGAAAATAAAAAACAATATGGAAGTCACACATCATGTTCTGACACCAAAATGTTTTGAATTTCTTGCCACTGGTATTATGCACGCCCTATTCAAAGGGAGTGCTTCAAAAGATAAACTTCAGTTCCTGATGATGCAATATGTCAAAACAGTGTGACAGGATCATGCAGCCAGAACTACAATTAAAGGATATTTAAGTGCTGCAAAAGGCCCAGTAAAGGTCCAGATCTGAACAAAACTCAGTATCTGTTCTACTTGTACCTTGAAACTTCTGTCTTTAGATGTGCAAAGCTGTGGAAGAAATTGCAGCTAAAGTTGGTAAAGTATTGACTCACTTTGGGAAAAACTTGGAAAACCAGTTACTGTTTTCTTTTCACTTCACCGTTCTGCACGACTTTGTATCGGGTTGTCACATAAAATCCGAATAAAATAGTTCACAAAATGTGAGAATGCACATTTTGCACAATGTGGAAATCTCACACATCATGCATTTAGCACGCCTCACACAATGAGCTTAGAGCCCAGGTGTGAGTGCATACAACTGAGAGCAGCCATCAACATGTAAATATGAGAAATCCCCACACTTTGAAGCACACACACTGTGTGTACGTTCGCACTACATCACCCCCTGCGTGGAGAATGACAAGCTCTTTCGGAGAGATGACCCTCTCTTCATGCTGTTTGTCTATGGGGTCACGTCCTGCCCTCTAGCCCCTGACCCCTCACCTTTGACCTGGATCTGTCAGGCACCAGACACCAGCCCTGAGCCGACAGCTCCCAAAGCCCACTGACCCTGAAAGCTGAGAGAGTGGAAGCAGCAGAGAGAGGCAAACAGAGCTTTGACCATTTACCTTTCTTAGAGGGGAGGCGGTGTGCACCCAGCAAGAAATTAGCGTTTTACCTGCTCAAAGAGGTCAGCGCAGATAAGGTCAAACAGGAAAAGAAAACATTACTCTCCTTTATAAAAAATGAGAAGAAAAATGATATAAAAAGAAATAGATTTTAGATTAAGCAGGAAGAACGGAAAGAAGGTGGGGAATGAGATGAGAAGATAAACATGGTTGAACCTCAGTGGTAGGGGTCACACTCTGCCTGAGGAGACAGGTGCCTCAAGATTAACCTCTGCATTAATAGCCCTTTACATGCTCATGCACACACACATACACTAAACTCTCCCTGCACACACACACACATGCACACCGCAACCTGGTCCTTGCACAACTTCTATACTACAGGGACAGAGAACTCGTGAGAACACAACTCTGATTCTCATATCCTATTTATACACCCTTTGTTGTACATTACAATCCTATTTAGTGTGCCCTGTTTCCTACACAATCCTATTTATGGACTCAATTCCACCCCACAGTCTCTTTCCACTCACAAATCCTATTTGTGTGCCCCCTACCTCCTGTATGCAGGTGCCATCCATCCAAACGGCTGCCCACTGGGTGTGTAAGCTGCGACTCAGATGAGAGAGTGTGTATTTGTGTGGTAATGTAGCTCTGAAATTGGAGTGCTCCATGCGGGAATAGGAGAAACACTGTTGTTGGACTCTACATCAGTCAGTTGTTCTATGGGGCAACCAGAACGAAAAAAGTACTTTTTAAGAATAATTTATCTTCCTCTTTAACACAAAGTAGGATTATCGAGGTGACATTGCAAGTACTTGCCCTTTGCTGCTTTCTCTGTTATCTGATGTAACACCGCACACATCCCCTTCTTAATATGTACAAATTGTCCACGAGCAAAGATGAGTGTCTGCGTCTTCTGTCCCATCCGATTTGCACTTGTCCAGCTGACAGGCTTCCTATCCCCTATTAGTGTGTTTAAACAGGACAAAGTGCCTGTCTACATCACAGGCCTGTCTCCACCTGACTCTTCTACCTGTCACTCATCCGGTATTATGAAAGCACGCTTATTCTGTTTGAAGAAAGGAGATGAAAGGAGAACAGTAGTCAGGGAACTGGTTGGCCTGACAGGCCAGATTAGAGTTGCCTATCCCAGAGAAAGCAGTATGAGGAAACAGAGCGAATGGCGAGGATGTTCCTGCCTGTCTGGATTAGAGGGGTAAATGAAAGGTGTGGGCAGTGCAAAGGTCTCTGCCGGTCTTTATTAGCAGAAGCAAGGTGTTGCATTGCAGAGAGTCACCTAACTGTCTTCATTACAAATCCGGGTGCTGCTTTTTAAGTTTGAACCAAACAACATGTATCTTGCTCTAATGATGAACCAGCGATATTAAAAACGAAACATCTCTTCACGATGTGGCAGATTAGCTAGTAGAGCACAGGATGAAACAAATCTGTTCTGTTGTTCTTGTAAAGTGCCCCGCAAAAGTATTCACTCCCATTTCAGCATGCTGTAAAATTATAAGCACACACTTTATTGCATTTTATGGGGATTTGATGTGCTTCACAAACACAAATGAATGCAAAAGTGTGGAGTAAAACGGAAAAAAAAACCCAACAATTTCTTCATGTTTTGCAAATTAAAATCTGGAATGTATGAAATCCATTTGGACTTAGCACTGTTTACACTTTAAAATGTGACCAAGTGCCTTCAGAAGTTGTAGCTAAAGCCCACCTGAGTGCAATTTAAAATCAGTGTTATTTCAGATGTTCAGTGAATGCCTCTGAGGTTTGTTAGAGAACATTAGTAAACACAAGAAATAATGAAGACCAAGGAATGCAGCAGTAAGATTGGGGGTAAAGCAAGAGAGAAGCTTAAAGCAGTGTTAGGCTATAATATAGAAAAACAGAAAACTGTTTAGTTAATCATTTGAAAGTGTAAAGACTATGACACACCTGCAAACCTACCCAGACATAGCTGTGCCATGTATATCGAACACAATGTAAAAGAAGATGCACTGATTAGATGAGACCAAAACGACGTAGGATGAGGAAGAGGTTTTGTAAAATCATGTTGTGGAGTTGCCTTTTTTTATCAGCTAAAAGGAAATGTTATCTTTTTACAAATAAAAGCCTGAGAAGTATGGCGTACATTTCATTTAAGCCCTCTTTACTTTCATTACTGTAGAAAAAATCATTTAAGAACATCTTTTAAAGCCGTGCATAATTTTCCTCTGCTTCAAAATTATATGCTAATTTGTGCTGTTAAATTGCACAGAATCTTAATAAAAGACATAATTTTTGGGGTTGTTAACAAACATTACAAACTTCAGACGGCATGAATACTTATGCATGGCACTTCATTTCAACTAAATTGTACACACTGCTGGACTGAATCAAGTTTATATTGATGCTCAGCTCCAGTTTTACCCAAAGGATTTAAAACAAGTGATATATGACGTCTCCCATTTGGCAGACATTTTTATCCAAAGCCACCACCAGAGTGAAATAGTGTGACTGAGCAGAATTTATTAATCATTCAATTAACTAAATGTTCCCCCCTTGATACAGTTCAGATGAATAGAGCGTCGGTCTCTAATCCAATCCAATTCTCAGCACACCTCGGGAGAGAGAGGCTGAGAACTTTCCCACCCTGCAACTCTTTAATTCTTCTCACCCTGTCAGTACTTTTTTTTTTTTCCTGCTTCACTCATCACCTCATGTTTTTGTCACATTCGTTTTTTTATTTTTTTGTATTTTAATTCTCAAAGCAACAGTTTAGTCAGTGTGTTGTCTTTGTCTTTTTCCTCTCAGAGCCTCTGTTCTCCCTCCTCAGATAGAGCCTTCCTCTGTGTCTGTGGGCCTGGCTGGTAAAGACAGTCGGGTCAGTCGATCGTATCAGACTATCTGGCCAGTTCAACCATAAATTACCTGCAGCTAACAAAGCGTGTTGCTGTAACTATTACACAGGCAGTCAAAGTCACCCCGACCCACTCTGAACAGTAACACCTCCTCACACTATGTGAATGCAGGGGAAGGTTAATCAACAAAACTACTAATCTTAGGTTGTAACAAATATGATACAATCAAGTCATAACATAATTTTATCATTTGCTTCTGAATGAGTTGATACAATGCCACAAGATAATTGGATGCCATTTATCCATGTGTGTGTTTTTTTAAGTTTTTCAGATATAGTTCTTGTGAAATTGAGTCTAAATGCAGATAACTTATAACATTATACCTTGTCCTCCTTGCGATTGTGATTGAGTTTTGATAAACTAAATAACTCAAGCTGCAAGTAAGACACTAACTGCACAAAGTACTACATCCAACACCAGATTAAAAATCGTATTAAGAATTACAACACTGCTGCTAATCACCGCAGAGATATGATCCATCCGTCCATTTCTGAACTCATGTATATAATCTGTCATTACCAGTAAAAGAGTTTTATTATTCCACCAATCCCGACAATGACTGCGTTGCATTTGCACACCACTGGAAACTGTTAATTTGTGTGAGTGTTCCAGCAGCTGTTTACGCTGTTCTTGTTTGTTTAACTGTTCTGTGCATTACAAAAGCTGTGGCTCTCCCTCTGTCTGTGTTACCAGCTAATTGAGAGCATGTTCTGTGCTGCAGCCCTGCCCTGGAGGTTAGTGTTGGCACACACACACACACTGTACCAGGACAAATGAGAATCCACCCCACCATCTGCCCAAGAGAGACACTCTGCTACCCTCTCCTTGTCAAGCTACCCTTGTTCTCTCATTCTTTTTTATTATTTTTGTCTAATATCCGTCCCTTCACGTTTCTAGCTTCTTCTTTCCATTTAATTTGAGTCAGTGTACCCACACCTTGATTCTTCTTTGTCTCTCTACCTCTCCTTTTATTGCGTGCTACCTGTCTCAGTCCGGTGTCTCACTCCGGTGACTGAGGCCGGTGGGAGGTGTGTTTGTATTGTGAGGTGCAGGCCAGTCATGTTTCAGTGCTACAGTATTACGACCACAGACTTTCAGGATGTTCTGTGGGTGCGATCCATAGGGACTGACACAAAAGGTGACCCCTGGTTGGTAACCTTGGAGACCAACTTTATTAAAATGAATTTGAGTAGAGGGGCCATCCTGACAGCAGCATAATTACATCGCGGAGCATCAGCACTAATTTATGCAGCCTGCATTCAACCGGTCAGAAGTGCCGAGATGGGGTCAGCATGGACGCACAGAAAAACACACTCACACAGTTTCACAAGAACAGTATGCCACAAACACACGCACAGCACATCGTCATTGACATAAAAGTAGCCTAATGCAGTTAGGATAGTCAAATACAATTATCTGCCTCACTTAAGAAAGAAACAATTATATGTACTTCATAGACAAACTTCATTGTTCTTTAAAAATAAATACCAAAGGTTCTGAAGACCCTCAGAAGAGGAGTTTTAGGAGCCATTAGAGCTCCAAGGCGAGCTTCAGAGAGCACCGTCCCTCCACACCTCCCTCCACTCAGCTCCACCAGACTAGCGGCAGCAGCAATAAACAAACATCTGGTTGACTGCGTGTCTGCCAGGCTCATCATAGGAACTACTTTTCAGTCCAGCACTCCTAAGAACAATTGTAAATGGCATCATGGAGGAGCATTGTTGTGATGACATGCTGAATGTGAAGTGTCGGAAAGAGGAGGACCTTCTTAAAGAGACAGAGTCCAATTTCAAGGCGTCAAATTGCAAAGTCAAATTTCTTTTAAAGGTCCACTGTTGTGCTTCCTTGAAAAAATTTGTATAGGTCTATGGTCTATACAAAACATGTTCACTACATTTAATGTACAAAATCATTCTTTAAAAATTTCCTTTAAAAAACTTAGCGGACTGAACAAAATTACAAACTTGAATATGTGCAGGGATATTACTGTATTATTTTCAGCTGTTTTTGCTAATGTAACAAAACATGAGAACAAAATGTTTTCCCCTTTTTGATTACAAAGCCTATTTTAATGAAAAGGTACTACCAATAAAGTGCCCACAGTTCTAATTTTAATCTGTCCTTTCCAACTTGGACAGCTTTATGCAGATGCGTAGCTGGTTCACATCTTTATCTGGGAAGGTCTAAACAGCTGTTGCTCAAGTCGATTAAAACTGCTTGAGGAGGCTCAGCTCCTTTGAAACAACAATTTTGAGGTACTTTCTCTTTAAAAAAGGATGTAAATTATATGCTAATGTTAGTAATATTAAAGTAAATTCAAATATTTTACTGTGATCTTGTTTAATCATTTTATACTCTAAAAGATGCTATTAATTTAGTTGATTCGCAAAGACTTCTGGACTTGTTAACTATGAGCAAAATCAATTTGGGCTAAGAAAATAGATGATGTTTCACTTTGTTGCTACTTTTTAGGGGTTTTCTGGTTGTTACAAAGAAAGAAAATAAAACAAATGTAAAGCTGGAATCAGTGAGGACAGGGGATAAGAAGAGATCCACGGGAAAAGAACTGGACAACGTTCAGGGTGTAAAAGGTGATGACAAGAGGTGTGAACTGAGGACATAGATATAAGTTACACCACTGTAACCATTTTGACCAAGGGCACACTAATCTTTCCCATTAGCAGATCTCTCAGACTCTCATAACGTTACTGCTAGCTGCTCTCCTGTGACGTGCGGCTGGTTTGTGTGTGTGTGTGTGTGTTAGAGAGAGAAGATGAGTTAGTGGGGGTGTGTGTGTGTGTGAATGAGAGTGAATACTTTGTCTCTGTGTGTGTATATGTGTGCGTAATGACAGGTCAGCTCGTTGCTCTACTGTGAAAATGACACGTTCCTGCCAAATTAATATCATTACTATCAGAGTTTAATGGGCCAGTGCTGCCTTCTTATTTAAAACAGAACATCTCTCTGTCTCTCTCTCTCTCAGCCCCCACCATGAGGAAAAGGGTGGCAGGAGAATCGGTGCTTTACTAACTGAACTATTTAGATTACCTGAAAGTGGTGTTTTCCAGCCACCTTAAGAAACGTGTAGCACGTAACACAGCCTGTACTTTTCTTTAGCTTCTTTTCTGGAATCTACTTGGTACCTTCATAAACTAATAAGTTACTCTCAGGAATTTGTCCAGTATATAAAATCTTATGGAATGTACTGCTTTCTTCTCAGAAACTTACCACTTTCTCTAGGAAAGTACATGAAGTACTTACTTAATGCATTCTGGAACTTAGCCGGTACTTTTTAGAGCTCTTCTGTTGCTTTTGTGGACAACTGACTGGTTTTACTAAACTCTTGAAGGGAATTTCTGGAACTTAGAAGTTTATTTTGGGGAAATAAACTTAAAAAAATAAATATTTTTTTCCCAGGACTTATTGAATATTTTATTTGAACTTATTCATGTTTTCCAAGAACACACATACCAAGCACTATCCATATAACTTAGATGTTATTTTCTGATAGTTAACAAGTTGTTTTCTGAAAATTCGAGGTTACATTTGGGAATTCACCAGATACTTTCAGCAGTTCAACAGGTACTCTCCTGGACCCTACCGGATAGACACTGTCCCAGAACTAAGAGGTTGTTTTCTGGAACTTTTCAAAAGTACCTTGTAAATTTGCATGGTAGGGCCTGGCAAAGTATCTTATGATGAATCACTTCAGTATGAACCTGGTTACTGAAAGCAGTGTAGTCGGTAGGTTCAAAAAGGTTCAGTGAACGTGTCCTCAAAGTTCTGAAAAATTATGTATTTTGTCTCAGATGTCAAGGTTAAAGGACACAAATTGTGCTTGAAATATTGCATATGGATTATATTTTCCTTTTCAACTTTTCAAAGAGTTTGTTTTTGGTTGATGTTTATTTTTGTCTCTATTGACATTTACCTGACCATACTCCTGATGCTTTCTTCTCTAAGTTTGTGCACTTCTGTACAGCCATAATAGTTTAAAGGAAAATTTTGACATTGTATTCTATTCTCAGTATTTGTCACTGCTGAGTTCATGTTTTTGAGTGATGGCTCCAATCATCTCCGCTATTATACAGTAAAGAAAAACAGCTTAGTTCGTGCTTTAACGGTGTGTGGGGGAGGGATTTTGCACGCAGCTCTTGGGTGTTTGGCTCTCAAGTGCATCCTCTCTCATAATATGCGTGTTTTATTTCAGTATTCCTTTGTGGTCGGTGGTTTTTACAGCTTTACTTGCACCTTTAAAGCAGCTGTATGTACAGCAGAAGCATTCTGTTGAGGTGTCATCCTTCATTCAGAGTCAGCACTGTGATAATGAGTAGATTCGGAGATACACTCTACGGGCTGCCAGTGAATGTAGGCATACGCGTGGTTATGTTTGGACGTCTGTGCATATTTACACAGTCTGCGTATATGTGGATATATCTATTGCACACTGCGCTGCCTGTATGTGTCGATGCACACACCTGACTCTATGTGTGAGAGATTTTCAGTGTGTGAATATGTCAGGCTGCCGCAGGAGACCAATTAGCTGGTGCATCAGTGAAGAGGTGAGCATAGACACACCTGTGTGTGGCCCTATTACACCAGCTCATCACACACTCACATACCGACACACAGACAGCATTGCTGTGCTCATAATAGAAATATACTGACAGTTACAGTACGTTGACCATATGGAGTAATGACTTCACCGTGTCAAACTGTCAGCCGTGAGTCACCAGCATGCCTTATTTCAACTGCATGTTACTATCTTAACAAACTTTTGTGATTTATAGGTTATCTTGGTGCTGCTGAATGCTTGTCATTAGCTATATGTACTTTACAACTGAAAAATCCCTGACCTTAAACTACATGCCTGGTAGCATTCATATACAGGTGTGTTGCACTGATGCAATTAGGTGAGAGCGAAAAGGCAGATCACAGCCAATAAAGCAGCCAGTCCTCTTCATGTATAATTCAGATCTTTTATGGTGGGCTACGCACCCATATGGAAATCCTAAAGGAGGACTAAGGCCATTTCCAGGCAGAAAAAAAATCCCCTTTAAAAGCTAATCCCTGCGCCAGAGTCCCACACTTTTTACTGTTCCTTTTTTAATGAATAGGTGTCCAATAAGGCCTTTTATTGTCTTAGCATATGTTGCTTTTATTAGGGAAAAATAATTAGGTTGTGCGTATCCCTTTGGAAGTCCTCTCAGGATAAAAATGAGATAGTTTCACAGTCGTTGCGCAAGTCCTTCTGATTCCCCATCATTTTCCCCTTGGATGCCCCGTGTCCTGTCGCCCTTACCTTCTCTCCTGCCTGCTTTTCTGCTCCTTCTCTTTGTCCCTTCTGTCTCCTTAATGTTCCCCTCCTCCTCTTGTCCTTTGCATTCCCTCCCCTTCATTTCTCACTTCCTCTTCTATTGTTTCCTTAAACACGATGGTGGGGGTGAAGGTAGGGGGTGCATTAAATGTATCCAGCAATGTTGCACTGGGCTGCACATTCACACATATTTCCACACGCATATAACAGATGAACAATCACCGTGTGGCAGGAGGCTGTTGATGACTGACACTATGTTGATCTTATCAGGTGCAAACTGGGTAAGTAGAGGGCCGCAGAGAGAAAGGGAGAGTAATCGTGCTTTGGCAGGTGGTGGTGGGGGGTGCTTTGTGTTGTGTTCCTGTCACTCCTGCAGAGTTTCCCCCTCTGCTCCTTCCTCTCTCTTTTTCATCCTCTACTACATCACTCCGCTTGCCTAGAAATGAAGACGGGCAACAAGGCTCATCTGTGATCTGGGACACCAGGGAAAGGGATCCATTTACCTCAAAGATGTCATACTGTAATCGTTTACCCCTGAGACCTCTGTTACAGAAACACGGTATGCCCGGTCATGTAAGTTATGGGCCGGGGGAGATGGGGCTGCAGGCGAATAAGGATCTGGAGATAGTTGATGGAAAAGAAGGAGCCGAGCTAAAAAGCAGAAGGGCAAGGCAGGCAGACAGAGAGATTGAACCTCATGATGAAGTAAAGGTCTGAGAAACATGCGGGTGGGAGGAGGCTGGTCCTTCTATACTGCCCTTAATGCTCCTCAGGGGAGCCGGCTGCCTTTAGGTGAGTATTAGCCGTCCGCCTGTGGGCTAATGGACAGACGAAATATAGTTTAGTCCATACAGATGACCAGAGGTAGACTAATCACTGGGGAGACCTGTGATGAAGAGGCTTTGAGCTTTTGGCCAAGCCATTCCTGGGGCTGGCTGAGGTAAATAAAGGGACTAAGGCTCTCCCTTATTAACCAAAAGAAAAGTAATACTAATATTTTGTCGAATTGCCTCTAGCAAAGTCATAAATGTATTTCTACATGTTGATATGATGGGAGGATTGCTCTCCGCTTTTCCCCACCACTCTGGTCTCATCTGACCAAACGACCTCCTTCCATTGCTCAGGAGTCCTGTCTGTCTGCTCTCTGGGAAATTGAAGCATTTGTTCCTGATTAGTCTTACTAATCAGTGGTTTTCTTAAGGCTGCACAGCTGTTTAGTCCCAATTCCAACTCAATCCCTTTAGTTGTCTTCAGATTGTGTCTGTGGGTTTATTCTGAAGGGCTCTGCATGGTCAAGCCGAACTGTCAAAATCAGTTTTCATTGTTGTAGCTATGTGACAAAAATCACATCGTTTTATTCTCAGCCTCATGTCGTCGGCTTCTTCTTGTCACAAGCCACCTGGCAAACTTTTCCAGCACATGTGGTAAAACACAATGACGCGCACTACAGCAAGAGGAGGAGCTCATCTCAGTGTGTCTTGAGTACCGTGAAAAGTCTGTGCAAAAACGGACATTGAAAAACCACAAGACCACATGTTGATGGTTCAACTTTGGTCCGACCGTGCTGGGCCCTTTACTGTCTGTCCCTTCACTGTGTTTCTGATTATTTTTTGTAGGGTAGATGATACACCCTTCAGGTTTTACGAAGACATTGCCAGATTAATTTCCTAAAAAACGTCTGCCTGAAATTTTCCACCTGCACAAAATGTTGTCCTCAGAAAGTTTAAAGAAATGTTGATGGTGATCATATTCAATGATTGCAAAACTGTCTGGCTTTCATGAAGCACATTCTAAATATTTTGAATTTCATCACAAACTTTTTTGAAGCATGAACACAACAAATAAAACATCCTGAGTCACACTGTCCAGAAGTGCTAACATGCTATCCTAATCTGATCTTTGGTGTACCACAGTCGGGGTCACCGAGGCCACCTCAGATTCACTGAAAAGTGTCGGGGTGCTTTCTAAAGTGTGTGTGGAGGTGTTGTGAGTGCTAATCTCTTTTCATCTTGGTTGAGTGGGCAAGCTGAATGGATGGACAGCTTGTTTATCTGAGAGAGGGGACCGCATTACCCAGGATTCCTACCACAGCAAGGCCAGGCACGCTCAGCTGAGCCGTCAGCTTGCAGAGGGCTTCCCATGGCTGAGGCAAACAAGGATTTGCACTTAGGTTTGCTTTCAGTGATTATTTATTAAATGTAAAATATCTTTAGCACAGATTAAAAATCAGACACTTCCATATATCTTAAACATCACAGGTTGGGAAAGAGAAAAGAAAAAAAAAAAACATTCCTGAAACAGAATCACAATCAGATCAGAGTCCCACTTAGAGGGTAGCTACTCCACGAGGCCGGGCAGAGGGCTGAACCAAAAACTGCACTCCTCCTAATCCCTCCACTGAGGCTGAAAACCAGGAATCGCTTTAACTAACACAGACTGCAGCCATATTACACCTAATTTTAGAAAATAACTTATTTCACCAACTTTAGAATTTGCTTTCTGTTGATGAGGAGAAGAAACATGTCATTTTCACGACACTTTTATTCAGATTTTGAATAAAAGTAAGAAAACAGCACTTGATTATTGTTTCTGTAAGCTTGCCAAGATCAAAATAAGTTTTTATAAAAAAAAAAAAATCCCTACTGCATATGCAAAGGGCGTTGACATGGCAAGCATGGACTTTTGGTGCCATGAAGCAGCTTCTGAAACTGCGTCGTAGGCCTGGATCGCTCTGCCAGCTTTAGTGCTGCCGCTGAACTGGAGTGCCATCACAGGGGTCAGCTGTTAAAAGCCGCCCCTATCTTGTGTCTCTCGCTCTCTCTCTCTCTCTCTGTCCTCTGCCTCAACCCTCGCCACTGTACAAATGCCAACTTGACAACAACTGACACAGATGGTGAGCAGAAAAACAGGACAGGCAATGGAAGAGAACCACCCACAGGAGTAAGAAAACAGGAAGACTCTACACACACTGTCCAAGAGAGGATATTGCCTGACAATAATATCAACTCATTTATTTATTTATTTATTTTTTACCTTTTTTATTTAACTCTTTTACCTTTTTTCTACTTTTTTTGTTTTTACTTTTCTTTCAGCGCATGCTATGTGAGGATTTAGGGATTATAAAAGTACCTGAAAGAACTGCAAGGTTTTCCGCATGCATAGACTTTGGTATTTACAAGTTTGTATGTACAGGCCAAAACCAGACTGCTCTACAGAGATGGCTTATTTACACTCGGGTCGGAGGGAGAGGTTGATGCTGTAACTACAGATGTGAAGGGTCAAAGGGGTCACATGCATAGGGTCAGAGAAAGCTTGTACAGCTGAGTACAACTCTGATGACGAAGAGACAAAACGAAACACGGCAAATGTAAGAATACTGATTATTTAACGACAAAGCATCTTACCCGTGCACCTTTTCGCTTTGCGAATACACTCAGTATGACTTCTAGTTATTGCTCAACGCTTTATTAGGACATTTCTATTGCCAGTCCATGACATGAGGTTCTTGGATATTGGGTCAATATTTTGATTGGAAGACTTGGATCTGGTCCCAGAGCTGTTCCACAGCTATAGTGCTGAATTCAACGGTAATGCAGGCTTGTACTGCTCACCAAAGAAACACTGTTACTGCAGAGTATATTTCTTCAGTAACAGCGTTTATTATCCACAAAAAGCAGATATTCACAGAAGTAGTTTACACAGAACCTGCTGTCAGGTCTTTTTCTGTTCTACTCTTTTGGTTTGCTGTCTTGCTGTAATCTATCTTCTGCTTTTGCATATTGTTAAGTTTTTGGATTCATTTTGGTGCACATTTTCTGTCACTTTGTCTTCTGTCCTTAGATTATTAATCTTTGCACATGACGACTTACTCCAGACTCTGAACTGTTAGGTTCATTATAATGTTCCAGATGTTCAAACTGTATTTTATTGAGCATATTTAACTTAATTTCTTTCAGTGCTTTGCAAAAGACACATACCTCTTAAGGTTTTTCACATTTTGTCACATTACTGACTTTCAACATTTTAAAAATTGGAAATCTGAAAATCTGATGGAGTAACATTCACTGGTTTTTGCCCACTTTATTTGGATGTCCATAAATAAAATGTAATCCAAGCAATTGCCGTCAGAAGTTACTGATGTGGTTAAACTAAAATTGCAACCTGAGGACATGATCCTCATAGTGAAACATGAGAAAGTCAATGTAATGCTTTCCTTCAGCAAGGAGGCAGGAACCCCCAATCATAAACCCAGAGCAACAATAGATTGGTTCAGATCAAAGCATATTCATGTGTCAAAAATGACCAGTAAAGGTCCAATTTGTGGATTTTTGGCAGACCTAAAAACTCAAAGTCACATATTCTCTCCATACAACTTTCTGTTAATCTGTCATAGAAAAACGCTTTAAAGTTTAAGGTTAGTATAACTTGACAAATCTGAAAAAGGTTCAAGAGATGTGGATACTTTTGCAAGTTGCTGTAACTCTTCAGCTGCAATTAAAGCTTTGTTCTTATCTGTTGAAGAAATTATTCGGGGTGACCGGAGTAAAATGTTTTAGGGTGTGAACTGTCAGCAGGCTGCTTGTTCAGAAAATGATCTTTTCATCGAAGAACTTTTTTTTTCTCTCGCTATTCTACACAAATCTTAAATCTCTCATTTGTTCAGCTTTAAACCTTCCCTGAATTGATCTCGAGTTCAAGTTCACAGCTCTAGTTGGAAAAGAGCAAAACACCAAGGATGTTTCTCAGAAAAGTACTGTACACAAAGTAATGATTAACATTTAGCTGAAGAAGATAAAGACACACCGAAAGTTTGCAGACAGCTAAATTTACAGACCTCATCTACACTTAGAGATGGGTTGGAAATGGCTACTTTTTACTTTCTGCTTTGATTTCTTCATGTCTTCTCTTTTTATTCATGAGCAGTTCCTCGCTTGTGCCATAAATGCACATAGGAATGCATTTCTGCTCAAAAAGAAGTGTAAAAGATTTTTGTTCATGCTGCCCCGTACTTCTACCTCTCACACACACCTTGCCTATCCTATCTGCAAATGCACATACACAATGATAAATGGCTGTGGTGGGTGGCTAAGCATGTTAATGCCTAATCTCATCAGCCTTATCTCTTACAGAGGTCACAAGATCAAGTGGTGTGGGGCTGAGCTAAACACCGAGAAGATTGTATAAGCAGTCTATGTAGTAGTTTCTGACATGAATTGCAATGCTGCACTCTGGGTTTGCTTTCAAAGAATGTAAAATCCAGATTCTAAAAGTTTCATTTGAAATTGTTGCTGTAGTGGTGTTTGGTAATTAAGCGCTCAGAAAGCCAACCGAGTTCAAGGTGCGTCAGCAACTCAAAGCCCTGCAGCGCTGCACTCCTCTATCGAGTTTGAAAGCGGTTTTGCTTCTCAGACGAGCTAAATCAGATGCCCTCGGTGAGGGAGATGAGTTAGACCGAGCGCTTGTGAACCTGTAACTCAGAGACATTGCTTGGCATTTAAGCGGCTTTGATATGGTGACATGTGACGTGGACGAAGTTATCGCCTGGCTGGCAGGTGAGACAGACAGCGGCCCACAGAGAGATGCAGCCGTTTCATCTGCTGTTTACCAGCTCGCTCATCACACACCGCTTCAAACAGGCTCGGTCTGCTGCTGCTGCTGCTGCAACGTTGCGGGGTCGCATCCTTGTTAATCTGAACACAACTTACAGGAGGGCGTTGTCTGTGAGCTAGTTTGTTTCTATTGATTAAATAAGTAAAAATGAAGTTCCTCTTCCTGCTTTGTTTATTGCATATGCATTTTGCACATATTTATTTTTAAAAAGAATCTTTTCACTTCATGTGTATTAGCCTCACAGCTGCTTTATGAAGCTGTTCAAACAGTTGGCATGTAACGCGTCTCCATTATGCATGCGTGTATATATCTGTGTGTTTGACTATTGCGCATATGGGCTCGTCTCGGTGCGTGCCAGTGCTCTGTGCTAAAACTCTCATCACTCTCATCGGGAGATAAAGTGGGCAAGCCATTTCATGTGGTCGTACAGAAGTCGTCTCCAGCCTCGGGTGTTTCGCAGGGAAGCTGTCACAGCAGCTTTTAGCCGGAGCCGCAACATGAAAGATCCCTCTTTGAGCAGTCGGGTTAAGTGTGTAATTCTCTCTGACGTGTTTATTCAACTTTCATTTTCAAATGTCACAGAAATCTCTCCCCCCACCACCTCTAAGAATATCCCTGCTAATTACCGTCTGAAAGGACATGGTGTGTTAGAAAACTTAGCAGGTTGCGCCCATACACCCTTTCAGTTTTCAGAAACAACATAAAACTCTGTGAGTTTCTGAGTTTAAGACTTTATGATGCTCATAAATAAATGTACTTAGAGAAAATTAGTGAGGAAGCTTTCTGGTGTGTGTGCGTGTGTGTGTGACCTTACAGGAAAAAAAGCTCTTTTTTTCTATAAGTAACTGACTTATAACTTAGATACAGAATTATTCTTGCATAATTTCCAACGCTTATATTTAACTTTAAAAGCCTGGCTCAACCGCTGTACACATAGTGTGAAAATATACATCTTCATTTCCACTGAAACCTATTTTGGTGTTATTTACATAAAAGCTGCATTTTCAGTGGCGTTTCCCGTCCAGACTGGAGACGCTTTTGCCCTTTCCCACTGTGTCTGCATCTGGAATTTTCACTCAGAAGTCCTGTACATGCCAGGTAGAGAAGTAAATAAACAAATAAATATATGTACACAGATATATGTACAGTTGTGTTTATACGAGGCAGTCCTCAAGGGCTGAGAGAAGGGTGAGACAGCTTGTGTGTGAAAGTCTTTATTTTTTTTTTCCTGTGGCCACTCAGTCCTGCTGTCTCCTCTTCCGGACTCCCTGCATGTATTCGTTTGTCTCATAAAAGATGTCTGGATGCTGCTTGCGTCCAACGTTCAGCCTTTCTCTGGACAGGACACCTCTGAATGTCTGTGTGCGAGAAGATGAGTTCTCCATGTTTTGTCTCCTCCTGCAGGACGAACCCAACTAAGTCGTCTCAGTGCCACTTATTGTGTCCTCTTTGTTGTTCTTCTTTTTCCGTCCACAGCAACAAGGTGCTGCCACCACGGTGTACTGCGCGGTGGCCCCAGAGCTGGAGGGGTTGGGCGGCATGTACTTCAACAACTGCTTCCGCTGCCAGCCGTCCAACCAAGCCCAGGATCTGAGCAGCGCCGCCGGCCTGTGGGAGCTGAGTGAGCGCCTGGTTGCAGAGCGATCAGTCGGGATCCAGTCCCTCTAACGGACTGAGATCCAGGATGGCGTGAGGAAGAAGTCAAAGAGGAAGCTGTTGATGTTGACTTGGGGGTGAACTTAATAAAAGACTCTGACTGCACTATACAAAAACTGCCAAACCACAGAGGTCTGCATGGATATGTCACATCACTACAGGGCTAAAACACGCTACATACACAGTAAGGAGGGGGTTTCATTTACAGCTTAAGTTCAAGTGTAACTTTGTTTTGTTACTTTAGTAGGAAGTAGAGAACGTAGAAAGAATAGTTATTGTTTTATCTGCTGTCGTCTTGTAACCCTTTGACCACACAAAGTTCATGAGTAAGCATAGAGTCGGATTACCACTATGGCGCTATATAAGAAATATCATCTTCCAATTGAATCAGTATCATTTTGGTGATAGACTTTGGTGCAGACGTTTCTGCCAAGATATGGAGTCTAACTGTTTGAGAAATAAAAAGTAGAGAGCATAGGACCCTTGCGAATATATAAACACGCTAGAGGTATGTTTCTTATGACTATTTACATTATTCTGCAATAATTTAATCTTTATCAATGTCCTTACTTGTTGTCTGTACAGTATTTACATCCACCTGATTTGTAGAGGGCATCCTAATTTTCTTCTTGCTATGGTCAAACTAGAGTTTCTGTACTAAATCTGAATTACAATTTGGAGATTTATGGAATGATATTTTACCACTATGTAAGAGTCTTATTTACAAATACCAGGATCTTTCCTTTTCCCTGTGTCTCCTCTTGCTGTTGTACGAGAATTTGCGATTTCAGTTTGTTGTTTCGTTTTTAAATTGTAATCTTTAGTGTTGAGCCTCTGTATTTGGGTTGGGTCGTCCTGAAGCCGCTGGGAGGGCGAGTCGCTTTTGAGACATTGTGCTTCATGGCAGTCCAGGTGCCGCAGGTTGTTCATAAAACAGCATTCCAGTGTCATAATATCTGAAATTAAAAAAAGAAAGGGGAAAAAATAAACATGGGAAAACATTCATCAAATCCGTGTGCTTGTTTTTTATACAAATTTCTAAAAATACATTAATTTGTAGGTTGTTAGTGGGTGATATTTGTGTAGGAAGGTGAGAAATAACTTAATATATCAGTGTTATACACTCTAGCACACATTAGATGCAAACAGTCACATTATTGAAACGTTAGATTTAAGGTCTGTGTTAACACAGCAGCTTTTACACCATGTGTTTGTATGATCAGTCAATCATACAAACAGCCTCAAACATACATTTTCAGTGGCCTTTAAAGCTGGGAAATAATTTCAGAAGAACTATATTACATTTCTAACCTGCATCATAAGTGATTGGATAATTATCTTCAAAATATAAGGACAAGAAACAAATTTATTGAGGAACAGAGGGATTCATGTGGTAGAGTCCATCTAGATATTAGCCTTGTTACCGTGGTAGTTAGCAAAACGAGTTTCGAATCAGCAATAGAATGGTGAGCAATTAATACTGAAGTTAATATGATTTGGTAATTTTCTTACTTTAACATCACTCAGATTTCAAATAGTTTGCCATATTTAATAAATGTATTTGTACATCAGTTTACACATATGGCATCGTCCATTTTTTCATTTAGTTTTAGAACAAAGTTCTGTTACTTTAGTTTCATGCATGACTGTGTGTTTCTCAAGTTTGCTAAATTGCAAATTTTAAGTAAGTCGGTTTGTGTCTGCATTTATAAAATGGTATTTTTTAAAAGCATAAACTAGGTTTAACAAATTAGAGTATGTGACATTGTTTCATGTTCTGGCCCAGATTAAATATTTGTGTCACTGTAACTTGGAATAGAAAACATTGCAGTTAATATCTGACAGTAAATTAAAGGTAGAAAGGCATTATTATCCTCAGTTGTTTGGAAGGAAATAAGTGAGTAAAAAGATCAACAAAACCACAAATAATAATAATTATAACCTAAGTCATTTTTAGATAAAAAGATTAAATGCATTTTAATCTCTTTTTTAAAAAAAACAAAAAAACCCCCCCAAAAACATAAATACTTTTACCCTTGAATCAAATAATATTCCAGGAAAAGTGACCACCCTGCAGCGCTGCTGTGTCCTGCAGGTGTCTTATCATTGTCCTTTCACACCACTGGACCCACGTCAGTACAGCAGCATCTGACACGTTCACACTCTAGAGTTAACTCAGAAAGCATTTCACTAAGTTTTCCTGGTTATGAACCGACCGGGATTGTACCTGAAAGTTAAATAAAAATATATAATAAGGTTTCTTCCAAATGACAGCTTCATTTTAGAGAACAGCTCAGGAAGAAACTTAACTGAATTAAGTCCCATTGAACACTATTGTAGTCTTAAACTGTACAGAAAAAAAATGTGAGTGCTGTCCATGGTGCTGATTAGGCTCTTAACATTTTATGAATATTTTAAAAATAAATATAAAAGTTTATATTTTAACCCTGCAGATTGTTGAACCTCTACATGAACCTCTGTGGGGGATGATTTTACAAAATGGTTCCCCCCTTGCAGACAGATCTCCACGTTGTTTACTTGTTGTTTACTTTGCCTGTTGTTTGATAAAACGTATTATTATTTATTATTCTTTATTGCTCAGTCTTACAGCGATGGCAGAAAGACAGTACATCTCTTCAAAAGTATTCATGCTTCTTGAACATTTTTATATATTTTTGCAATAAACATGACTTCTCTGAATTTTCTAATGATAATCTCAATACTATGTCATGCATACTTTGCATCCAGTCACCATTGAACCTCCTTCTGCTGCAATCACAGCTACAAGCCTAGTGGTATGTCTGCACCACCTTTGGAAATGAGGAGGCTGAAATCTTTGTTCACCTTTTGGAAATGGCTCAAGCTCAGTCATTCTGGACGGAAACATTCTGTGAACATCAATTGTAAAATCTTTCCACAGATCCTCAGTTGTCTGGACTCTGATTTTGGTCACTCTAACACATTAATATGCTTTGATTTGAACTCCTATAAACTATTCTCATTTGATATGTTAGATATTTACCTCCTTTCATCTGCCAATCATCTTTAACTTTTTTTCCTATTTCTGCTGGAGAAAAGCCTCTCTACAGTATGATGCTGCCACTACTATGGGGACATTATGGTCAGATATGCTTGTTTTTGACACCCATGCGAAAAATGTGATTACATCTGACCAAAATAAAGAGACTTCTTGTGGTTTTATTTCAGTAATGGCTTTCCTTTTATTATTCTTCCATTAAGGTCAGATCTGTGGATTGTGATGTTTGCAGATCTCAGAGGCGCCTTCAGAGCTACTGTCGGTGTCTTGGTTGCCTATTCGATTATTGCTTCCTCTACCCGGCCTGTCAGGTCAGGCTGATGGTCTTGGTAGTTTTGCAATTGTGTCAAACTTTTTCCATTTCCAGAATATGGATTGAAGAATGCCCCAGGAGACGTTCAAAGCGAGACATAATGGTTCACAACCTCATCCTGCTTTAAACTTCTCCACAACTTTCTGTCAAATTCTCTGGCATGTTTCTTGGTCTTTATAATTTTGTTTGGTCTCTAATCAACTCCAAAACTATCACTGAACTGAACACAGATAACTGAAGGCTACTGGCTACCCCAAATATTATCTACGGATACCAAAGGATGGAGGAGTAAATACTGTACATATGTGTACAAAAGAAAAAAGAAATCAACTCATCCTTTTTCTTCTACTATACAATAATGGTCTATCATATAAAATCTTAATTAAATGAAGTTTGTGGTTACAACATGAAAAATTTGGTGAAGGTTCAAGGGATATGAATACTTTCACAAGGCAACATAAATGAAGAATTTGCCATGGGCTTTCTATTTACCATGTCTGTGTGTGACTACTGCCTGAATAATTTATTGGCTCATTTAAGAGAAATTTATTTCAGGAAGCTTTTAACTGGACAGGGGACAAAAGGAGAATTCTCTGATGGTGAACAAACAGCTTGATGTCTGCGGTGGTCTGCAGTGCAGCGACCGCAGATCTCTGGGTGGGTCCCTGAGTGGACAGGGAGGGTCCTGCCTGGCTTTCATCCTATCGATCAGACCGTATCGGAATCATCTGATAGCTAATCGATAAGCTACACTTCCTCTCTGCGAGCAGGAAGAGGAGAGAATCATGGCTTTCATGAGAGGTGCACCTTGATCCTTTGACCCCAGACTCAACTCGCCCTCTCCCCCCTCCACATCGCATCATTTCCTAGTTTCTCCCTCTTCATTTCCCCTGTCCCTTTATCGCTCTCTCCTGTAATAACACAGCCTGCTCAACAGTATAATAACCGAAAGTCAGTGTAAACCAAATAACCAATATACTCTGAAATGTTATTTTAATTTGTTGGATTTACAGCTGATTTTTTTTTTCCCCCCTTCACTGGGTTTATTTCAATTTAGGCAGTAATTGTTTACGACACACCATTTCATTTTCCATTATTGTTTTTATTTCTTCTTGTGATTAATTCCACCTTTCAGAGAATAATTATGAGAGGATTGATTTGATTATGCCTTTGTTCTGCTCCTATTGGCTCCATTGACTGAAGGAATGCCATGTTGCCATTTCAAGCGGATATATTTAATGATCACAATCAATGTTAAAGCTCTCTCCGGACTCAACTAACCCAATAAATATCTGCCAAGAGGAACTTTACCATCTTACTACGGTAGGCAATAAAAGTCTTACTCTCTGCTCTCCCACCTCCCTTGCGCTGTCTTTTCATCTTGTCCTTCTGAAGATGGCTCCAGGATTGAAATTGTTGATCAATTTTCATAAAGTATCGCTGGATGTGAGTCAATGGAAATATTGTTTTCTTTCAATATGTAACTATGTGCTTTGCTTGCAGATTGTTTTTTTTATTCGGAGTGCAAGACTATAATGTAATTCAAGCATCTCACTGGAACTACTTTGGAATTGATTAGCACAGCTTAATAATAATGAAAAAAAGTTATCTGTATTGCAGATTTTTTTCTGATTACTTAAATGCAAGAAAACAAAAAGCTTATTTTTTTTTTACCATTTATTTTCTCCCCTGGTAAAAAACACACGAAAAGCCTTAAAATAAACATTTAATTTTATTGCTGTAACATAATCTGACACTGAAAAGTACAGCTTTTAATTTGAATATGTTCCTTCTGCGTCGGCATATGAATTTATTTTTAAGAAAATCACCAGTTCAACCATTTCTTTTACCCTCAGCAGTCTCTTTAAAATAAATGCAAGTGGAGCTCCTTTTCTTAAAGTCGATCTTATTTTTCAATGCTTTGTATTTAAGGGACGTAGAAAATCTGCAGCAAGAAGTGGACGAGTCACCATAACCACCGCTGCATGTTTTTGTTATGTAGGTTTTCTAGTCTCAGGAACATTTACTTCCTCTCTTTGACTCTTTTTTTGAAATTTAAATGAAAGATTTCTGTTAAGCACACACACATATGTCGACTTACTGCAACTATTAGCAAATGCATATCAGAGAAAACAAAATCCCCACAACATAGTAGGCTGGTAAACATCAGTGTTCATATTTGACTTTGGTTTAAGCTACAATTTCACCTGGGAATTAAAAGTTGGATTTTTCATATTTCTTAATGTGAAATTATGGAATAATAAAACATTATTTTAGTATTTTTCTTTTACATATTTACCCAAATTGGCTGTTCTGCATATATTTATGCTAAATATATACTATTTCTCCTTTTTCTGAAAATCTAGCAAATTTACTCATTCACTCACTTCTTAAACAAGAAATCACAAAAGTGACGTGTGGTAAAGTGTATGTTTTTATTCCCCACCTTGCTTCAGTCTCTCATTTGGTCATTTATAAGTGGCTTTAGAAGCAGCATTTGAATCCAGATTCCTGGCATGCACTGATTTCCAATCAAATGCACTTATTTTCCCCAGTAGATCTGCTTGTGCAATCTATAACTTTCTGTTTTTTTCTTTATTGAAGTCCCAACACAGTGCCTTTGAGGAAATACTTCCAGCTCCAAATCCCCAGTGCATCCTCACTACAAGACAGCGTGACCTTGTAAACCCTGAGTTATTTTACTCACCTATTGTGTGAGGATAGAAAGAAAAGGTAAGAGAAAGGGGCGAAGAGAAGGACTGGGGGAGGCGGAGAAGAGGGGAAAGAGCCCCTGCCTGTCACAGCTTTCAAACACAAAGAAAAATGAGCACTTGGGCTGAAGTACAATTATTAGCCCCTGTCTACAGATTCATCACACCATAGAGAGGCAGGAGGGAGCGAGGGCGGAGTGGAGCAATAGGCTGAGTGGAGAAACACTGGAAAAGGAGCTGTGTGGGTAACAGCAAAGCTGTGCAGATGAAAAAGACAATGAGGAGGAGAGAAAAGTGCAAGCAAATAGAAACGGGGGCTGTTACACTATAAATGCAAAATGAAGTATGCAAAGCTGATGGGGAGCTGCGAGAGTAGAGGGGAAGGGAGATTTTTGGGAAATAAAAGAAGAAGAAAGAACACGGCAGAGGTAGAGGTAGAAGAAGGTAAAATGAAATAAGAGGATTTGTCAGACCAGTGGTTGGTGGCAGTAATAAAGCCCGCTAATCTGAGGGGAAACGCTTGACTGCTCACACACTGACTCTCTTGACGCCACACTTTACCACCAGGCCAGCCCAAGGTCACACACACACACACACGCACACACATCCCAAACCAAACACACACATACAAAAGTGGAGCAAAGAGGTGCAGCTTACATACGGCTTCGAATCGCGTGTGTTTTTGTGCTTCTAAACTTTGTACAATCACTTCACCCATCGCTGCGACTCACATGTTCTGTTCGCCTCACAATGTTTTGTTTCTTTTTTCTTTCTGTCACTCATCATCTCCACAAAACTCCCCATGCAGCCATGTTGATTTTGAAATCTCATTTTTCTCCCTTTCTTAACTGGCTCCGCGGTGCAGATCAATACCTATCAAAACTATTACATAAATACATCTGTCATGAGCAAGATAGCAGAGCAGGGACGCGGCGTTTCTTGCTGAAGCCATCGTAGGGCGAAAGGAGGGATTCAGTGCACGCTCTCAGAGGACAGTAAGTGTTATTTTGTGTGACCAGGTGTGTCAGGAGCCGCAAAAGGTTGTTATTGAGCCTCGGTAAATGACCCGTAACCTGCAATACCACACACTAAGCCTCCAACTGCAGCTTTGTTACTGTTACTGTGTCACTTCCTGTGTTCATACAGCTTCCATGTGTGCTTTCTCTCAGACGTTACATATCTAATAGAAAAGGTACAAAAATAAATTTATTTTAAGCTACATCTACACAGCAATTGGGATCACAAAATCTAAATCAGCATCTGCATAAGGATTCTTTGATGCTATTTTTTTTGTACACTGTTATATTTCATTTGAGCTCTGCTTGCCAGCAGCATTTGGCCTTTTGAACAGACTTTCCCTTTCTGTTCTGCTCACACCCGATCCTATTAGTGACAACGAAGCAAAATCTCAGGGAAAGTGATGAACACAACATGATGATGAAAAGGGGAAATCAAAACCAGCATTACAAAACTCAAAAATGACGGTTAATAATAATAATAATGTCATGTTTTCCTAATACCATCATTGAGTGCTTCTTTTGTTACAGAAGATTTCTTTAAAATTATAAAATGGCTTAAACAATGGGAAAATGTTTATTTTCTTACAAAATGCCATCTATCATGATAAATGATTGTTCCAGTGACAACAAACAGATAAACAATACATGATATGTGAAGGGATTTTGACCTCATGAGTTTAGACTTTCGTAATCTTTTAAACCAGTCTTCATCAATATTTCCACTGCGTATTTCTGAGAGTTTCAAAGTTTTTCTTTAGGGTTTTTATACTCCTTTTCCATCCGGTTCCAAGTTATTCTCTAAGGAGTTATTTTTTTTGTGTTTTCAACTACAACTACTTAAAAGTGACTCTACCTGAATGAGAGTTGCGTTGACATACCAGAAAACAAATCAGATTTGGATTTTCAAGAGAGAAGGCTCAGTTGTGACTCCTGTTTTTTGAATACCTTCTTTCAAGATGTTAATGTTTAGCTATGATTTCAAAGTATCAGAGGCAAAACAGACAGAAACTGTTCTGGTGTTTCATTGCATCTGTCTCTTCTGGAGATAAGTTTTTCTTTTTTTTTCCCTCTCCACAATTAAATTTTTTCCTCTCATCATCCTTTGGCGTTTTTCACACTTCACTTTTCACCGACAACGCTGATTAATGGTGCGATACAGATTTACATGTCATGCTGAAATAGCACAATAACCTGCACGCAGATAATCACCTCATTGAGAAACACTCTGGCCTCTCTCCATTCACAATTACTATTGTGTATTTTATCATAAAACCAGTCTCCAACAATGCGCCTAATGGGTTTATTGGCAGCCGACCAGAACCTGCTTGTAAATAATTCTGATAGTGTTTGGGTCTAATAAATTACACCCATATATGCAAACACAGTAAAATCATAACAATTTCCAAATGTGTGCATGGGCAGAGGCGGGGTGGTGAAAGCCAAAGAGATTTATGCTGCTTGCAGTCGGCCGGCTTCATCACTCACTCAGCCATCTTCAACTTTTTTTTTTTTTTATTTGTTTAATTTCCAAATGCGATTGCTCCACCACTCCCCCTCTTCTAGCTGATAAATGCAAAGGATCATGGGGAGAGTGGAGCAAGATTAATACACATAATTTTTTTTAACTGGACAATCATACCCAGCCCCCATAGCCCTCTTAAAATTAATAATAAAAAAGTAATGTGGTTAGAGTGCTCTGAGGAGTAAAAGCCATTTCTGCCGGAACATGATGTAACCAACCGCTGCAATGTAAACTGATATAAGGCAGCATTTTCTTACTGTTTGGATTTGAAAGCCTTTTCATCAAATAAAAAAAATATAATAAATTAAAGTGCTGGTTTAAGAGTAACAAAAGTGGTGTATGTGTTAGAGTGTATGAAAACAAATTCAAATAACAGTACTTGTAAAGAGTAATCTGTTATTAATAACTATATTACAAAAACGAACCTTAAGGATGATTCATTCCACCTTTTGCAGAGATCACAACAATTATTTTCTTACATTCAAGAATAAGAAAATTCACAGTTTTGGTACATTTTCATTAAAATAACAGAAAAACTTCAGACTATGCATGAAGCAGGCTCCAGAAAATCCCAATAAACAGCCTTTGCCCTGCAGCATCTGAATCCTTTATCCTTTATGTCATATTGAATGCTGAACTAAACTTCATGTTCTGTTTCTCCTTTAGAGAAAAAAATTTTATGAAATCAATTATTGATTTCTTTCTTTAAAAATCCATTAATTAAAGGGGGACCTCTTTATTTAACAGCCTCGTCCCCAAGCAACACTGACATGTTTCTGTATAACTGCATTTGAAATAAAGCTACAGAATGGATAATATTCTGATATAGAGCCTGAACATCACCCTCTTTAAGAAAATTATACAGCCGTAAGAAAGTGCATTTATTATTTGCTTAATCCATAACATGACTTAAAAAGCCTTGTTAGGACTAACTAATAAACTTGGTTTATTTCATAAGTTTATTAGATAAACTTATTTAATATTTATTCTCTTGTCATTTGACGGAGAGAACCTCATGTTCTATTTAAGTACACACATGCACACACACATGCATACAAATAGTGAGACATTTCAAATTCAACCTTAACCTAAAGTCTAATATATTTAACTTTTGTAGTGCAAAAACAAAAACAATTATTTTTACAAGTTTATTAGTGGGATACCTAAGATTCTACTTTTAAAATTATTGATCACTATGTGTGCTTCTTTGTTTTGTTTTGTTTTTTCTCTTCTTTACACTTTAAGACTTTAAAAGCTTTTGTTTTTAGTAACTGACAAACAGCATATTTAGTGGATTAAAACTGACAATTATAACTAAAATAATAATGTAGTCAGTCTTGTGGTGCAGCCTGGGGAGGAGTATATTTGCACCTTTGGAAGAATAAAAATGTACATTGATGTGAATTGCCACAGTGTGTACGTTATAAATGGGGGTAGAAGAGTCACCTCTCAAAAACACACTCACATACCTACGAGATTAATTACAAGGGCCGTGAATCACTGTGCAATTAATTAACTCATCCCCAGTAATGAGTGTGTGTGTGTGAGTGTGTGTGTGTCACCCAGACAGTCCCTCCATCTCTTCACCTCTCGGCCTGTCCCCTCTCTAATTGCTTCCCTCTCTATTAAAATGCAGTCTGTTGTGACATCACTCAGCCCTCCGATAGAGCAAGGCCAGTGTGCTGGACAAGCCACACACACACACCCACACACACCCACCCCCACCCACCCACGCCTGCACACACTTTTCACAGAGCACAAACTGAGTGCGTTTAAAGGAAGATGTCAGACGCTGGGAGAAAACTATAAAGATTTGCCTCCTTGAAAGTGAGTCAGAGCGAGTGGAGTGCCAGCAGAGAACAGAGGCACGCTGAGAAAAATGAAACGCTGATGGTCCACAGGGTGCTTTAAATCCATCGAATCATTCCAGAAAGCTACTGAGCCACTTTCACATCCGATAACTCCCTGTGCTTACACAGGTTTGTTTGTGTCATAACGCTGGTGAGTCATTGACAGAACAGAAGGAAAACTGTTTGGGTTTTTGTCGTCGTTGCTTGATTTAATTTGTGGATTTTGTTTGCAGGTTGCAAACTTCATGAAGAATTTCATCAACATCTAATAATTTCAGTGCGTAATGTCTTCTTAATAGACAGGATATTAACATAATCACTCTGAATGACGTCTGACATAACTTTAGAAAATATTTGTTTCTCATAGATAGGAGAAACCAAAATTTTTTTTAAGCCTTGATGTGCAGAAAAAGTTATTGGTTCCACGTTGGGGTTTGTTTAAAATGTTTCAAAAAGTTTGGCAGATTTTAACATTTCTTTGTATGTTAGTTACAAAAGAAATTTCAGCAATAAAGAAAAGACTTTCAGGTAAAAAATAAATACATTTAAAAAAACTCGGTTTATTGTCGTTTTGAGGGGAAAAAAGTTTTATCTTGAAAAAATTAAGACAAACTGCAAATCCTTAAATCTTGACATTAACTCACCAAACATCTTTTGTTCTTGCTGTTTCTTGCTTATTGATTTTTTTTTTTTTTTAAATGTCATTATGGAAGATCACCTACACATTTTTGATCTTTGCTCATGTTCAGACAAATCCCACCTTTAATTTACGGGCATTTACAGTAGATTTAATAAATAGTGAGCTCCTTAAAGGTTTTTAAATGTTGATTTTTTTTTTCTCATACTTAAATGCTCCACATCATCTAGTGACTAAATGCAAGAGACATAATGTGATTAAATCTTTTTAAATGATGATTTATTATTACGAGGGAAGATAATGACCCAAACCAGGCAGAAAAAAGGAAATCCCTTTTGTTCTTAAGAACTATTTGTATCACCCTTTCTTTCTACAACTTCTGTCAAATCTCAGTGATAACAGTATTTAACATAACTGTCTGATCTTTTTTTTTTTAATTCAGCCACATTGGAGGAATTTTGAGCACGTAGAAACAGTTTCAGTCACAGCATCTAAAGCGGATATATATATGTATTTATTTATTTATCTTGTTACTTTATAATGATCAGTGTGTCTAGAAAGTTTAAATTAGTAAGAGATGTTTTTCTTCTCCCTTGGGAATAAATATATTGTGATAAATGGGGCCATTTTTCTCTGCATCTCCTCAGACTAGGAAAGACAAGAGAAACCGTTATCATGCCAGGGCAGGAGAAGGATGCAAGAAAACAGCTACTGGAGGGAACCTGTCCACTTTTACAGTCAGACGACTGTCCAAAAATTTACAGTAGAAACTGTGACAAGTGTGCTGGGTGAGTACCCATGTAGTGTGAGGGTAACATACAGGGAGGAGAGAAAATCTGAAGCTCATTGTATCTTTGCACTTTGATCCTCCAATTTTCTCAGGTTCAAAAAACAAACTTGCACTGCTTTACATGAATAAATTCTGTTTGGGAAAAACTGTGATAAATAAATAAGACGATCTAGAATAAAATTGTTTCAAACTCAGTTACTTTTGACGTCTCAACCTTGAATCTATATTTTATGAAGAATAGGATATTGACTTTATTTCTGCTGCGTTGTTGCTGAAAGTTACCATGCAAGGAGCAGTTTTTGTAACATGCATTATAATATTCTAGAGTATATTAAGAATTGCTTGACCAGATTTCTGTGAGGATGACAATGAAAAACATGACAATAACTCAGAACTCAGCTTAATGCCTGGCGTTCTGTCCCCGCTCCCTTTCTCTCATTGTCTCCCTCAGAGCTAATCTGATTGGTGAATAAATCATGCTGACATCAGCGTGGATGGAAGTTGGTCTACTCCTCGGTGAGGTGAGAGCAGCGGCGTGCTCCTCGGCGATCACGAGGACAGTGGATAACAAATCTCTCTTTTATCATTCCCTGACTTTCCCTGACATTTAAAAAGCTATTAACACCACTGAGATTCACCCTCGTGTACATTTCATATGGAAGCACGTCCCCCTCAACACACATATGTGCTCGCTTGCTGCTCAGTCACAGGGTTTTTACGCTCTGTGCGTGTGTGTGTGTGTATGTGTGTGTGGGAATAATCTCAGCGATAATGCAAGCCCAAATGACCCCAGCAGAGCAGTGAATTATACCTTAATAAGATTTTCACACCTGCTCCTGTTCTGTGAGATTAAAGGAAAGAGATTCAGCACACCGCTGCTGATACACTGACATTTTGGGACACTGATCTCCCCCATCAAGATGCAGAACCTCCCTCTCTGCTCCTTCCAGCTTTGTAACAAATGGACACCAAGCGTGTGTTGTCTTGGAGTGACCGCCTCTGTAAATGGTAATTATCCACCAATTCATTCATATGTACAGGCTATACACTGTAAACACCACCAGCACAATAGCATTTACTGTTGAGCACCGTATTAATTTACGGCCCATTATTGTAAAGCCCACTGTTACAATGCGAGGGAGCATTTATTGTAATCACAAGAATGATAGAGACTGGAAACACTGCCAATGTATGTAATGTACCCACAACCAGTCCGCCTGACAAAACCGAACACTGGCTAATGCAGCAAATGACATATGGCCTCAGTGTTTGTTGTTAGCATTTATTAGCCGCGAACAGAGCCCCGAGCGTGAAGCGGCTCCTGGCTAATTATGCTTTATTGTGTCTGCATGGAAAACCAAAAAAAGAGAACACAGTGGTCACTGTTTGATCAGCAGGATATTACATGAAACTGAAACTGAGCCTGTGGTTCAGCTGCAGCGTGAGTCATGCCTGGCAGTGGTTCACCACAGATGCAGATAATTTGTTCACACTGTGTTCTAAAAGTATTTATACACCTTGAACTTCCTCCAGTTTAGCCAAGTTATAGGCACACACTTCACTTTATTTTATTGGAATTTTAATGTAAGAGATCAACATAAAGTAGGGCGTAATTGAAGAAGAACGATGTGTGGCATTCAAAAGTTTAAAACAATGTGAAAAGTAAGGAATTAATTTGTATTGACCTCTTTGGTTAATACCTTGTAAAAATCACTTTTTGATGTATTTAAAGGTACAGATCTTTTGGAGCTTTGCAAAGAACATCTAGAGGCAGAAGTTCTTTGCAAAACAAGTCCAGCTCAGTCAGATAGGATGAAGAATGTCAAATGTAGCAATTTAAGTCTTAGCACATTTTCACATCGATCTAAGGTTTAAAATAGGCCACAGCAAAACACACGTTTATTCTTTAAACTAAATAATTCTGCTGTAGCTTAGAGGCGTTGTCTTAAAACTTCTTCACATCTTACACGTTTTTTTAAAATAAAGTTTTGAAAAACACATATTACTTGCCTTCTTTTTTAAAGTTATGGTGCAGTTTGTGTTCTTCTGTCAGTCACATAAAATTCCTCAGAAATACACTTGGAGGTTGCAATGTGACAACATACAAAAACTTCTGTACTGTAAATGTATGTTATGTGCAGATGGTCTAAGAATGTTGATGATTATAGATTGAATATTGTTTTTGTTACAGTGGCTGTAGATATTATGGCATGTTAAGATGTCATAAGATATGTTGGCATAGAAGAACTGAGACAACCTCAGAGACGGCTCCAGGGAAGAGTTGACTCCTGGTTTAAAACTTCAAATAGGGGTGAAATAAGTGGTGAATTCAAAGATTAAAAGGGAGAACACAACGTAATCGGAGCAAAAGTGGATTGTAAAGTTTAGAAAACATCTCCAAAAAGAGAAAAAGTAAGGCTAGATGCCCCATCTGTAAAACACAATCCTGAGGCAGTGAATTCTTTATTCTACATGTGCGTATATTCTCCTCATGCAGTGTTGCAAAATGCATGATTTGTTTCTTAACTGCAGGCTAAGAGCACGTTCTGGAAAGAGCAGCTGGATTTTGGATAAGTATTGAGTGAATGACAGGAGGAGGAGGTGCAGAAGAAGGAAAGGATCCAAACAAATCATCTTCCACGAAGGTCTGCTGAGCTGAAGATATTACGCTGACAGGGTCTGACGAGCTCTGAGCTGCAATCTTAAAGCTGCAGGCCAAGCAGCCTGCAACTCCAGATAGTAGGTGTTTCTGCTCACATCTGTTTTCATCATGCGTGAGAAAGTTTGGCATTTATTCACATCTCTGTTATTAGAGTTTCCACTCACGCTGAGAGGCGACTGCGTTTATCTTCTCTTATGAACATAATGAGCTCAAAGACCGAGGATGCTTCCCTCGAGTGATGCTTGTTTATGATTCCTTCCCCACTTGACTTTGGCTTTGTCTATCATCCCTCCTGTGTTTGTCATTTTGTATTCAGTGTGTTGTTATACCGTAATGTCTGTCCTCTCTTTCAGGGCAGGGTAATGCTCTGGGTCTCACCCCGTGTCCATCACTCTGCCTGCTTCAAGTCAAGCAGATCCACAGGACAACCACAAGAGAGAAACGAATGAATGGAGGGACTTTGAAAAGAAAAAAAGAAGAAGCACAAGAGCACAGTTTCAGTCAAATACCCGGTAATAAATTCAAAATGATATCTTACAATATTTGTTGAGGAGGTAGAGTCAAGCATTACAATGGAATAATTGTGAACCACCGTAGGAGCGAAGTGAGAGATCAGTTCAGAGATGGGAAGAAACCCGGTGAGTTATAGGTAAGACGAAGCGAGTGAGATGCTGAAGAGAAGAGTAGCGAGACAGACAAGATGAGTTATAGAAGTGGAGAAAGATGGAGCTTTCACACATGGAGACTGTCGGGTGATTTAGGGTGAAAGGACACAGAGACAAGTCCTGCTGCGAGAGGTGATAGACCGAAAGAGGAGTAACAGATTCCCCGCCGCACAACGACGCTGGCTCTGTCTGCTCCGGTGCATCCGAGCCGCTTCTTTCCCCCTTTATCTTATCTACACCAGCATTCATGCACCACATGTTATGTAGACAAGCACAGCACAACTGCACATCAGGGCCAGATAAAGACTCATTCAGGTGATGCTAGTAAGCACATGTCTTCACTGTCGGGAAGAAAGGATAAGGTACACATAGAGCAACTATATGAGAGAATACTAAACATAGACAAAGAAAACTACTATTCACTTACCCCATTTACAATTAGTCAATGCATAAATTGTGCCTCACACACAGTCAAACCAACCCAAGAAACTTTTTATGAAGCTTCCAGAAACACTAAGAGTTTGTTCTTATACCTAGGAAAACTGATCTGATCTTGAATCACAAACTGAAGGAAATAAACAAGCGTGGCAAGTAAAAGGAAAAGTAACTTTTACTGTAAAATGTTGTATTTCTTATTTGGTTATTCACCTTTAATGTTTTTGTAATCTGTTGAATCAATTGAAACTGGAGCATTTACAGTGCAGTCAAACTCAAAGGACAGGTTTGTTGCAGGAGCACAGAGGCTCTCAGACGGGCACAGACTGTCATTATTTCAAAGAAACTTTCAGCAGCAAGAATTTTAGTTTTCATAGTTTTATTTTACAGTAAGTGGGATATTATGCTCTATAGCAACACCTTTAGTATGTGAAATACTTTGAGGGAATAAGAAACCAGGATTAATATCACACTAAGTTGTTTTCACTCCCATGGGCAATTACCAAAGAATAACCATGGTTCTGGGCGGTTCTGACCAGTTTCCATGTTTGCAGGATTATAAAGTTTTTCTTCTGTGTCTCAGTTGAAGACATTCCTATGCAGAATGACTTAATAGCATCGTTCTGTAAAAACTCTTGGAATGAACTTACAGTAGTTATAGTCATATATTGGAGTCACATGATCTCATTCCCTTGCATGCTGTTATAAATTATTGACTATATTTAAATTATTTGTTCAAAGCAAGTCCAAAATGTGCTCAAGGGGGATGTAGACTGACACGTTGTTGGTAAGGAACATCCAATGGCACAGTTCTCCTTTTTGTATAAAAGGTGTTGGGTACAAAAAGAGAAAAACTGGTGGATGAAATGGCCGACATCCACAAACCATTGACTCCTTCTTAAGGTTCAACATAAATAAACTTAATGATCTACGTTACATGAACTCAGATCTGTCTAAATCAGTGTAGGATTTAGGATGGCTAAAATATTATTTCTGAGTTCTGGTTCTCCACACATTGTAGATGTTTATCTACTTCTACTTTGTGGGTCAGGATATGTTGAACGATCAAAGGGGTTGATGTGTTTTCTAATTATGCACCAAAAAAGTTTCCTTTCCAAGAGCTTCTGCCATTGTTGCGTGCACAAGTTCATATATTGATGTATTTTTTTTAACGTGACAGGGCAAAGGAAACAGACAGAAAAGATATTCAAAGTGATTAACAAAAAAATCTTTGCTGTGAATAATTTTAAATGGACTAATAAGTACAATTAAGCCCCAAATTATTTATACTCATAGAAAATTTAGGTCCAAAATAGGTCTTGATTGTATTAACATGTTTTTTCTGAATGAAAGCATTATTAATGTTTTGCAGTGTGGAGGTGTAGATTAGGGTGATGGCAAAAAGGTTTTCCAACCTCATTTATATAAAACTCATCAGCAAAGATGAATTATCTAAAAGTGAAATCACTAAAAAAGCAACTCCAAAAATGAAAAGGGTTTCGTTGCTATAATTCCAAGACATATCTTTCAATGATTTACTGAAAGGGATGTAAATCATTTTCTACACATACTTTTTTTTGTTTTACATTGTTTTATTATCTTTAGTGAGATACCTGCCTCATTTCCTGCCAGAAACAAACCGGTTGGTTCAGATTAATTTCCCCGTGTGTGTTTGTGTGTGTTGTAGCAGCTGCAGGTATTTGTATGGCAGCTTCGTCGTGTCTGTATTTTGGCGGTGTGAGGCGGTCACTAATCTGTCTGACCTTCTGCCTCATTTGCATGCACCGCCCCTCCCCTGACTGAGGGATGCCATGACCTTTATTAGCTAATTAAGAAACATAACAGAAATAAACCTGACAGGGAGGGAATGGACATACACACAAACACATAACATGAGCACACACTCACAGCATGGTCGCTGGCAGAATGAGGATGGCAAGAAAAGCTTGAAGGGTGCTGGGGATGGTGAGGGAGCGGGGGGGATGTTCCGGTCTGGAAGAGTAGACACAAATTTGAGATTCATCAAGTCACAACTGCAACTGCTGGAGATTCCCTGTAATGTTTTCGATAGCAGAATGTACGCCAACCATACACCAGACGCAAGTATACAAAGCGAAGAGTTGTCATCATTACATTTGCCAGCAGACATTCAAGCATTACAGTACTATAGAGGGAGTTTCTGTTAATCACATACTGAGCTCCTCTAAATCTTTGTGTGCTGGAATAAGAGAAGTAAATCTCTCCCTGTCTGCTGTCTGCTGCCACTTAAGTGCAGTCGTCCTCTTGTTCTCTCCTCCCTCTTCCACTAAGGACTCATAATAAGCTGTTGGACCCCTCAGGCTACAAGAGGATGAGTGCGCGTGTGTGTGCGGGTGTGTGTGTGTGTTCTTCCACACCACAAACAGATAGACAGCAGCAGCAAAAATGAGTGTTTTAAAAGGAAAGCCGGAATGCAACTTGGAACAACTTGCTTAAAAACACACACACACACACACTGAAGAGTTTGCAACAGTGACAACGAAGTACAAAATGTCAAGAAGCTCACAACCTGGGAGGAAGTTGTCGTTTTACAACCTCCTGGTGTTTAGTGTGTGTAACCTGCAGAACGAGCAGATTATCATCTGACATCCACTGTTTTGAGGTCTGGCTGGATTACGCAATCGGCTCGTCACACAAACCTGCAGATACGATGGAAACGCATGCACAGATACAATTAATGCTGACACTTGTGAGAGTCACGGCTGACATACTTATGTGAGCTTTTTCTTTACACTTACAGAAAAGTTCTAGAATTTACAAATGATTGTGACCGTTGAAGGGAGTTTCACAAGACCTTTAGTAGCAGACCTAATTTTTCAAAGAATTAACTGACGCATCCAACAGCAAATTATTGATCTTCAAAACGCCCACAATCTGTTTTCAGTCTGACTTCAGAGATAGAAGAAGATCAGAGACGATCAGAGGGCGACTGAGAGAAACCAAAAACATTAAATGGATTTGTGAAAAGAAAAAAAAAAAATACAACGGAAAAAAGATTGAAGGGTACAACCTCTCAGTGCTACAGTGTGTCAGTCTGTCTGTGTCACCATGACAGGTCTGCAACAGTGGGCGAGCCCCGAACAGCTTCGTCCACAGTGCTGCACACAGGGGCTTCATACGATGACAGACAGAGCCAAGGGCTGTCCTGTCCACTGCAAATCACAGCCTGACGGCACCGGCTTCTCTCCTCTTGTCTTTAACCACCTACATGCACACGCAAAACATGCTCATGTTGGGTAAATGTTCATGTGACAGCTTGTGCGAGAATTTGGGAAAAAAGAACAAAATCTAAGAAAGAGAAATCAAAAATGATCTGATGTTTTTCTCCTGAACACAGAGAACCTGCTACTGCTGTAAAGTAACAAATACCCATTTCTAAAACATTCATGTTTCGGTGACGTTTTGTGATGTAATCACTGCAGTAAATTAAACCTCAAAGTTAAAACGTACTCTTATCTATTATTATTCATAAAGTGGCCAATTATGCTTTTAATCCTTCAGGTGTGCATTTAATATCATGGAGTATATACTCTATGTATGCATCAGTTTTTGTGGTTTCCCTTTTTCTTTTAACCACAGTGTAAAAGAAACTTCCAGTTAAAATGAAACAAACCTAAAATATCTGCTTCCTTTAACACAAAGAAGTTAAAATAACACCTGTCTTCAATGTGAACATTGTGCAACAAAAGTCACATCCGGTAACAGGGTTTTTACTTTCATCAAAGATGTTGGAAACAAGAGGAGGAGGATGAAAGTTGTGCAAATGTCTAAGTCTTAGTCATAAAGAAACTAACCAACATTTGCTGTGGCTTAAATTTATCATCAGTTTCAGAGACCTGTTCTTCTATTCTGACTGTACAGCATCCGTCATCCGGAGGAAAAGGATGTGTTAATATGCCCTTAAAGTGACCTTTTTTTATTATTATTTTTATTTTTAAGAAAGGTTTTAAAATTTAAGCTACCAAGTGTATTGATAGAATTATGCTAAAACTGAAGTGTGATACAACCACATCTGTGATTTTAATGTAACCCAACATAAAATGTGTAGAGAAAGAATCTACAAAAATGAAATGACATATAAAAAAGATTTTTTAAAATGTTCCTTTCAAAAAATTACTTATTTACAATGGAAAAACAGAAGAACATAGGATAAAGTAATAATTAACAAACAAGAAAAAATTGGCTTCCTTTCAACAAGTTTGTCCTCATGTCTTCACCTCTGTGCTGTTTTATCGTCGGTTCTGTACCGACTTCCGCTGCCTTTCTGTTTGTTTGTTTGTTTGTATTGGCCTCTCTGCCTCTGAAGTGTCATTTCCAAGGCTGTGGTTTTACCCTCCCAACATCCAAGTAAAGGCTGCTACAAAAAGCTCTGAAGAGCTTTGGGCCGCTGTGATCAATCAGGGGAACAACAACACAAAGATCAGGCTTTTTCTGCTCCATAAAACAGCCTTTAGACTTTAGAGCACCAGCAGCTATTCAGTGCCTTAGATGTCGATTTTATATTTTTTATTTATCTTTCTCAATTTTTCTTCCTCTATGTTTCTAAACATAGAAAGAGAAAAATAGCCGCTGAATGGCACATGATTTTTTTTTACAGTAAAACCAGTCAAAACAACAAAAAACAAAAACAAACCACAGCTAATGAGAGCACACTGTCTTAGACTTTAGATACTCAAATGTTTTGTTTTATTTAAGAGGTAAACAAGGATATTCTCCTTAAATGTCTTCATAATTCCATGTTTTACATTAGTTTTCATAAATAGAATCAAATTAAGTAAAAAATTTAAGCAAATTAATGGAAACTTAAAATCAAATAGGATTATATTAATATTTGTCATTTGTCATTTGTTCATAAGTATTTTTGTGTAAAACAACAGCAGCCCTATAAATATAAAAATATATATAAAACATAAATAAAGAAGGTTTTATGCTCTGACTGCCATTTATTTCTGAAGGACTTTCTGACTTCACACGAATGTCTCCAAAGTCTTCATTAAACTCGTATTTCATGTCTGTTATTAATCTTTCAAAGTCAGTTTTGAGGAGACTCAGCTTGTAACGTTTTCTTGTTGGTCCAATTTCTTGTTTGTATAAAGTACTTTTTTTCCTCGTCATATTTAAGCTCCTCGCTTTGAAGATAATCAATTTTACCGGTGTGCTGTGCTTCCAGTAGGCATGACTATTGCAGTGTTTCTTTTACTGATTTTCACTGTAAATGTGGTGCAAAGAGTGAAAGATACCAACATTATTTATGATAAATCAGATTAAGATCACAATATCCATGTGGGTTTCACAGCAGATTTCACTGAATCATAAAGCTGCACTAAGTGATGATTTCAAAATCTCTTTGCATGCTTTAAGTCTGCATGATCTTACACAAGATCCTTAATTTCCGGTCATCAGCATAATTAGATTCAGTGTTTAAAAATCTTTCTAATGGCTCGAGAAAGTCAGGGTTAGGATCTGAAACAGCTGCAGAAAAAAGCCCTTTACTCAAACCGTGGACATCCATAATGTTTGCTTTACTTATAGGCTATAATGTTGCATAAATATTTGATGATTTCCTATAGTGGCAGGGTCCTAAATGGTTAAAGGAGTGCAGCATTACTTTGAGGCTGAAGATCAAGGAGAACCTCCAGTCATGCTTTCTCACATGCACAGGATCATGTATGGCTAGCATACACATTAATAGCAACAATACACACACACACACACACGTGCAACACACACACTTACATGCACACGCACTATATAGGATACAGACTCTTTTTCTGTCTTCCTGTGTCTGTGCAGCGTTCGGTTTCACTCCCTCCATGCTTCGTTTGCAGATGTTGATCATGTCCCGCTGAGTTTGCAGAGAAGAGACAGATTCTTTACATCTTTGAGACCACCGCTGCTACTCTCACACTGCAGCTTGTTACTGTTTGACGTAAACTGCAGAAAAGCTTTGACTCTCTCTGCGGAATGCTGCAAATATAAGAAAGCCTCTGTGAGGTTATGATAATGCACTACAAGGCAAGATGAAACTTCTTTTGCGTAAGCTTTAACTCCTCCTCAGTTGCTTTCTAGAAAACATTGTTAAACGCTGCCGAGATCACACTGTTTCTGTTTAGAGTCCAGAGTTCAGCATTGTCAGACAATATTTTAAAGATTAAAACTTTTCATGGCTACCCGTTCTTTGACCCTAATTTTAATGTGTGCAGATTTTTTTCCATTTAGAAAGCCTGAAATGTCGTCTAGTGTAAAATATTAAAGTGATCAAGCCAGTAAAGATAGATAAAGAGTGCTTTTCTCCGTGTGAGGCACATTCAGATGGAGGCTGATGTATGATTTTAACCTTTGCTATTCTAACCTCTGTCTATGCCATCTCCTTTACACACACACACACACACACCTGCACGCACATAAGCATCGCATACTAATCATATTGATCCACCTTTACACAGACAGCCCCGTTGATTTCCCCCCCGCCCCCTCTTGGTCAAAATCAGTTTTAGTCGGCAGGAAATTGTCAGCAAAGTCGAACTGTATCATATATGTCAGTAAAAAAAAAATGTCTTTCCGTCTCTGCTTGTGAGCAAGCCTGCCACGGGTGCAGCTTGTTTTTGCACAAATTAATTTGATAAATGAGTGAGTCGGCGAGTGTTTTCCTTCATTTAGATTGCTTGTCAATGGCAATGTTTGTTTATTTTTTTATTTTTTAAGACAAATTGGCTTCTTGGTTGCAGCGCCGCTCCTCTCTTTGTCAGCTTTAGTGAGAAAAGAAGAGCAGCTGGAGGATGAGCGAGGAGGCAAAGTATAAAAACAAATTGGCACAGAGGGATAAAGTGAGATATCAAAAGAGTGCATGGTAAGGGATGATTGAAATAGACTATCGGATATGCTGCGGTCTCTGAGGTCAGGGTCTATATCACTCTCTGCTTCAGAAAGAGCCACCAAAACAAGAAGCATCAGCCAGCCAACCAATCTGGGCTGCAGCATTGTTCACTATTTGCTGGGAGAAAAAAAAAAAAAATAAATAACACATCTCGTCTTCTTACACACACACTAACACAATCACTTCTCACTGTTCATATCTGGAGAAAGAATAGAGCATGTTCCTTATTGTCCCCTTAGTGGTGATGTGGGGGTGTGTGTTAGGCCTTGATTGTTACTGGTTTACATAAGGGTATTAAACTCTAGCATTGCACTATCTATCTGAGCCAGGCAGATATATTTGTGTTGTGGCTCCTTTATGCATTTGTTATTTCCAAAGAGGATTGGGATGCACCAGTGGAGGAGAGGATAGATAGCCTGCTGATATTACCCTCTCCCACTTCCTCTTTATTTTTCTTTCTGAAAACCAAACTCTCGCCCAGTTTTGAATGTGTGTGCACGTTATTATCTATGAGTGGTTGTTTGTGCATTGCCTCAAGAAACAAAAGAGGGTAATTAATTAAAGAGGAGTGCACTTTGCCGCCTTTGTCCTGTTCAACAACTCTAATAGTAATGAGCGTAGAACAATTTAGTGATATTACTCGTAATAATAGCTGCTCTGGTCTGAAATTATGGACGTATTAACGATCTGTAGATGTGTTTAATTTAACCATTAAATACACGCAGATGGAAATGTTTCTATAGTGTGCACGAGTCAAATCACGTAAAAGTTGATTTTCATAGAATGCTGTTGTTCTGAAAGCAGAAGAAAAATCTACTGTAGCTATAAGCAGGGAACATTACCTTAAAAAAGATCAACTAAATCAGATCAGCTTCAACAATAAAAGTCGACATGTGAATATAGGAGCATGTCAGCAAATATTACTATTTTCATTTCAAATCCTTTGTATAGTAATTATTTCAATCATGAACTCTTAAAGTTGTTCTGTATTTTGTCATGCTTTGCACTTCTAGAGACAGAAGCAACATTTTTTATATTCTATAAAATATTGGTGTAACAGATTGTTTCAAATATACATTTGAAGCAAAAGCAGCTTAATAGGAAATGTAAATAACCGATGGGTTGCCGGTTCAAACCCTCACTCCTTCTGCCACCTACTGTCGGTACACAGGGGCTCTGCTGGCGCTGGGGTATGGCACTTAAAGTGTGAAATGCACAGAGGTGACCGCTAAAATTTGAGGTTTGCAGTTTTTTGTTCTTTTACGGAATTCATCAAATATTTCTACCAAATGCAATTTTTGACTTTTAGTAGTTCCTGATTTTTTTTTTTTCCCTTGAAAAAATTTTATTTGTCATCTTGACAAATAAAAGGCTTTTTACTGTTGAGTCTATGTTGCATTATGTCTCTGTTTTTGATGTGATGTAAAGCACTTTGAAATGCCTTCTTGCTGAAATGTGCTATACAAATAAAATTTGGTTTATTGATTGAGAACAAACCAGCAGTCCATCTGTAGGTCAACAAAACTGAAAGTGACAAATTTGTACTAAACAACTAGTGGAAACAATAAAGAAGGGTGCTATAAGCATGTAAACATAATAAACTAAAATTACCTGGCAGCTTTTTAAAGACTTTTGCTTTTAAAGCATCACTTCTACATTGTTGTTCTTTGCTTAAATCCAGGATCTGAAGCCCAAATGCTTTCTGATTTGCACCTTTAACGTGCACATTTCTCAGAGGATGGCTGTTAGATGGAGAATTCCCCAATCTGCATGTGTCTGTGAGCTTCTGAGCATCAGGCAGGAGAGGTTAAATCAAAGCGGAGTCAATAACTTCATCCCTCCCAGTCGGTGTGCCGCGCTGTGCTGCTGGGAACGCCTGCAGCTTCCCTCTCTGGTTTGTGAAAGAGGAGGACAGGATGGGGGTTCATCACTTTCACAAACACTAAAGCAGAGGAAAGAGTGGAGCTGCTAATACAGAGGATGATCTAAGTGTCTGGCATGCTCACCGAGAGATGCACATTTATCTCCACACGTTGCCCGACAGAAAGGCTTCCTCACTGTGTCAGAGAATGATAATGAGCTAGCTTCTCTTTTCTCCCAACCTGAGAGCCCGAGTCCAGTCATGGCCACAGCCCCGGCTAAATCAATATCATCATCCATAATCTTTATTGTGGGATAAAACACAGCATAAATCAGCTCAAATCCTTTCAAACATCCCTCTCTTTAGCAGCCTCCAATTTCACGCAGCACTCTCCTGGGCCAGCGAGGCTTTCTTTTAGAGCAGAGAGAGGTTGTCTTCCAGCATCTCAGCTCTCTGCAGGACCTGTCCATGCATATATCACTTATCTGTTTAGTGGCTTCTTTTGTGGTTTGTCATCTGCAGATGTGAAAGGGAAGCCGAAGTAAAAATGCAGCTGTTGGACAATGTTTCGCTGTTAAACTTTTAAGGGAAAAGTGAATTTTACAGAAATGTGATTGTTTGAGTGTGAGCGTGCGTCCACTGGTTTTGTGTGTGTGTTTCTTTTTTCTTCTTCTTTGAAAGTGAGTAATGAGGTTTGGGAAGAAAGCTTAGCCAAATCCTCTCATCAATCTTCGCTCTTTCAATACCAAATCAGCGGGCTAATTCGATACCCAATCGGAGGGCTAATAACGTCCAGCTGAGAGGGGAAGCAAAGAGAACTCGGATCATGGAGCTTGGGGAATAACTAGCAGGAAAAAAGTAAGAGGAAAACATGTTTTTTTAAAAAAAAGATGCTTCATATATGTTTTACTAACTTCAAATTGAAGCTTTTTTCAATGAGAATACGAAAGCTGTTTAACATTTTACATACAAACTGACTTCCTTTCACTATTTTTCTCATCCCGAGCTCTGAACAGTCCGTGCACGGATCTGCAGGAGTAACCCAGTCATTGTAGTGTCACAAATCCCGTCTTCCTGACATGCACTGAATAAACTGTCACCGGCGTTATATAGTGTCTCCATAAAGTCTACCATCAAACAGTTACTACCTCCATGGCTTCAGTCCGCTGCGCCAACATCACAAACAAATCACCCTGTGGTGCCTTCGAGTGTTTGGAGGTTAGCGTGTGTTGCATGCAGGGGATACTAAAACATAGAGCGCACACATGGCTTCTCTGATATGATTACACGTCTTGTGACCCTCATGTTGTTTTACTCATTTGAGATCAATTGTGACCCCTTCACTCTCAGCCCAGCAAAAAGCTTTCCAGCATGCATCAAGATGCAAATTCAGCCTCCTCCACCATCTTTTTCTACTCTGTGCTAAGCGTTTTCAGTGTTGCCTGTGTTCATTTTTAAGGTGTATGTCGCAGGTCAATCACTCAGACAGAAATGCAGAATTTTGCGGACTTGAATTTCTTTTTGTTTGTTTTATTCATTGTTTTGGGCGCAGATCTGATTCACAAATAAATGGCACATATGACTGTTTTCCAGTGAGCAGTCTCCTCATAAAAGTAGAGGTCAGTCCACTTACAGTGATTTCAAATATGACCTGATACAATGTGGATTTTTGCAGCTGGGTATGGAGGCGATTGTTAAATGACGCAGGAGGCAACGCGCATCGTATGAACGAAAGAAACAAATTTCCGCAGCCCGTCTGAAATGTAACAACCTCGCAGAACGTTTAATGAACAGTGCTGGAGCATGTGCAGAGGAAATTCCCTTTAATCTTCTTCATGGCGACATCATCTTTTATTGGTTGGACAAAGTGAATCTCAGCCTCTAACCTCACTCTCATAGAAATGACAATTGATTTGCAGGTTATTTCCTGCTTCCTGTGAGCTAATTGAAATAAAGTGGGATGGTAGACTCAGCCACTGCAGCATCTATCAATATTGCAGCTGCACTGTGCGAAGCGCAGCCTTAAGCAGACCTGCAGAGTGTTTGTTCCATTGCTTGGGTCTTTGCTAAGTGCTCTGTTCCTACAACTTAAACTTTTTCACATTTCATTACACTACAACCACAGTCTTTAAAGGTTTCTTACAGGAATTTTATCTAGCAGACTGACACAAAGCGGTGCTTCTTACATGATAAATGCAGCTTCAGGCGTTTTGGATTACGTCTCTGCTAGTTTAGTACATTTACATCCGGAAATCTTTTATCTATATTTGTTTAGAAAGTAATTCAAACTCAGATTGGATGGAGAATGCCTGTGAATATCAATATTCAAGTACTGCCACAAATTCAGCTGACTTGGATTTAGGTCTAGACTTTGACTAGGCCATTCTACAACTTGTAAATGCTTTAATCTCATTCTAGCTTCTGCAAGAAGGTCCTCTCACACAGCACACATCTGTCCACACATATGCACAGCAGGCGAGAGCAGATAGAAAACAATGGGCTGTTCAGTAAAGTATAGCACCAGAAGAAAAAAACAAACTGCAAGAACAAGAGCTGTGTTTTACTTACTTAAGTTGTTCCAGATGTTCTGAACAGCTGGATGTTACACAGATTAAACTTGTAGGTTTTCAATAATTAGATGAACAGTAAAAAATGTCTCCTAAATGAACAATTGCAGGAGCCAAATGCAAACAGCATAAAATTTAAATGACTCAAATATGTGTAACCTTTTTTCATTTTCTTAAAGTAAAAATAAATGTGTATTTTGCTTAAGATTTAGCTTTATCTTCTATTAGATCACCTAGTCATCTTGGGCTGAAAGTTTAACACTTTTATACTGAATCTGTAGCTCTCCACAACTGGAAAAATAACTATTAACTGATATAAAGGTCATTTCATCCACTGCAAATGTTTGGCCTCCTAAAGTTTGGGTATAATCATCAGTGCAGTGTGTTTATATTTTGTGCAAAGGATAGGAAAACATTATTGCTGAGTAATCACTACAACATTTGAACATTTATGTAAGTTTATGTGGCAGAGAAAGCTATATGAGAAATATAGTTTGTCAGTTCATTTTGTGGCAATTTTTTTGATATTTTCAAAACATTAGTGATAGCCTGACTTAGCTGGAGCTCACACAAATCAGCAATAATCAGCAAAATATCTTTTATGTATTTTATGTTCTGAAACTACAGAAACTACATAGTTTTTCCATAGTTAGAGGCTGCTTCTGTAATTATAGTATGGTTTTGCAACATAAGCAACAAGACTTATAAATATGATTCTTGTTTTGTAACACACTGGTCCTGTATTTATATGTCATGTGCCACTTCTGTTAAAACCATTTTTTCAGAATCTCACAAAAAGTAGCTCAGAGTTTTTCTAAACTCATAGATGATTTATCTTTGGACCTCGCAAAAACCTTGGTGGAGCTCAGTAGATTTTTCTCTTAAAACAACTTAAATTCAATGTGTTAAAACACAACGCAGATAGGAAATACTATAATGAGGGTATAAAAATGTTATTTTCAAAGCAACATAAACTTTAGGGACAAAGAAGCCTCTTTCATCTCCAAGCCTGTATTACGCTTTCATTTGTTTTCGTAGAATCTGTATTGTGTCCAAGACAAATATTCGATGGAAAAGTTAAATTTCATTTACCTTTGAATCCCTTTTAGAGCAGCTGCTTTTCCTCTTCCTGCATTTCTCTCCCATTGCTGTAATGATTCCAGCCAATGGCTTGCAATGGTTTAATCAAACTCTCGTTAGACTGCAAGATACACTGAATCATCATTAAATCTATCTGCATATTACCTGTGTTGTTACACTTAGCTATGAATCTCATTTGAATCTTATTTAAATCCCTCCTATGAATCTCAATTAAACATAGATGCAGGCAAACAGAACTGAAGATGTGGAAACACACACACACACACGCACACACACCCCCCCACGCACACGCGCGCACGGACACACTGCACCTGCTGTTATCACTGCCAGTGTTTTCAAACGTGTTAATTTTAATTAATTTGTTTTGATAC